>PVHP010010432.1:0-48246 GCA_004024765.1 Zapus hudsonius
GATGGGTGCTATGCCTCTGGACCGTCTCCCCCACCACGGCTCTCACAATCTTTCCGCCCCCTCTTCCGCTCAGTTCCCTGAGTCGTGGTGGGTGAGTAATAAGGCTGCTTTAATGTTGCGAGCTTAGAGGTCCTTGTGTCAAAAATCCTTGGTTTCTGTCTCATTGGCCTATCCTATGTTGATTGAATGGCTGTGGTTACTCTAAGTTCGACACATCTCTTCTTTTTACATGTGCACACACTTGTGTGTGTGTGTCTGTGTGTAGAGTATGTGTGATATATGTATGCATGTGTGCAAGGATACGCATGCTCTGTGCCCTTCCCCCTCACTCTTTTATATATTTCCTTGAATGGGGTCTCTCCCTCAACCCAGAGCTTCTGTGTTTCTGTCAGAGAGCCCCAGCAATTCCCTAATATCCTAGTTACATGGAATGGGTGTTACAGGTGTGCATGACCACACCCAGCTGTTCACGTGGGTTCTGAAGAAATAGAACTCTAGTGGTTTCAGGTGCTCCCAGTTTCTCATGCTTAAGTACCAAGTGCTCTTAGCCAATGAGACATCTCCCCAGCCCCCAACACATCTAATTTTTTTGCCCCCATTAAGAGCAAAATATTAGGTGTTCAAAAGTAGTCATACTCTACTGACATATGACAAGATCTTGAATTAAGTGTGAATGGATTTAATTTTAATTTTATTTTATAATCTTTACTTTGTATAAATGTAATATCTAAAAATAACAAAAGATGAAAGGAGATCCATGTGCACATTAAAAGACTAAATACCAGGATATACAGTTGAAAAGTGAAAGCCTTAGAAGGTTTAAATCATGTTTGATTATTTAAATGCTATCTCTGGAACTTATTCAACTTCATACTAAGTTTCTGGAAACTTTAGGCAGATATTTTCCTATCAGTAGATATTTTCTCTAGCCAATCCCCAGAAACATAAACACATTATGATTTAGGGTAATTTTGTTTTGTCTACCTTATTTCTACTCATTAAAAAGTTTATGTGGTACGTTCATAAAGAATGCATTCTGATAATAAACAACTAATTTTTAAATCAATTTTCTTTTTCATTCTACAAGAAAATGACTTTTAGAATAAATAAAAGTTTGGTCCCAGGGAGGATTATTTACTTGTTCCATAGCTAACAGTTCAATATTTTAGGCTGTTTGTTGGGTGTCCACATATCAAGGACAGAATTTCTTTAGACAGGATGGTCAGTAGTTACTATACTGAGCTTCCCCTCCATATCTTCAGGGCCGGAGATATTTATGATTGCAAGTACACCATGCATGGCTATTAAAGGTAAAAGAAACAGCAGGGGCATGGTTCCAACTGCTTAGTAAACAATTGTAGGGAGACGTTTATTAAAGCTGGCTCTCCAGTGACAGATAAATGCACAGCTCTATTATGCAAGCTAAATTCAGCATGTCACACGCCTAAAAGCAGATAGATCAAAACAAGAGAGATGTGAAAAATCATCAAGACAAAATGCAGCAATGTCAGTGTGGGACAGGAATACAATTTTACCTTCAAAATGATCTCCCCTCAGCCCCTCAAGAAATATGCAACCATAATAGATGGAATAAAATTAAAAGTAAAGCCAGGAGTATTCTATTTTTTAAACTTGCTTAGCATAAAGCTATTAAAACCCCTTTAGGCTTTTGTTAAGGTAGGTACCATGGAATCCTTTAAACAAAGTAATAAAAACAGTATCACAAAAGTACTGTCGTATAACTCTTCTTTATTAATGTATGATGTTCACATCTTTAAAAATGAAACCAAAACAAAAATGCACATACACAAAAGACCTTAAACAGACTCTTGTAAAGCTTTTTTTTTTCCACCACAAGGTTGTACTGCATAAATTTTAGAAGAATTTCCTGGCAAATGTTTGCTTCGGTTTTACTGTTCAGAACCATCTTTACAGAAATATTGTGGACAGGGGTCCGTGAAACCTTCATGTGATTACAACTTCACTTCCTTGGTTGTCTGGGACTTTGCGTAAATGCCAATAAATTTGAGACTCCATCCAACTGTGCCTCTTAACCTTTGTTCCCAAAGGTAAAGGGCAGGATTTTTAATCAAGTAGCGATTTATCTTTAATTAGGAAAACATAATTAGGTATTATCACCTAATTGTAATTACTGGCTGGAGAAAGTCACATTTCATGAGTAGTGACCCGTGTTGGACTTGAGTTGTCCTCTTACTGAATTTTGCATCTGTGTTTGCATTTGGCAGACAGCCAGTAACATTTAAAGGGTAATCATTCAACTTCCCTACATCCCACATGTCAGTGTCACCAACCCTGCTTTCCACAGCCACATCTTAGCTATATCCGTTTCCCTGCTCAGACATTAAGTGCAAATCAAAATAATCTTATTTTAAAAAATCCCATGTAAAATAGGTTAGAGAATCATTGCACACTTCATGTCTGGTACAGTGAAAACAGTTTCATGTCTCAAGGCACCACTATGGCTGAACATCAGATACATGGGGAACCGGCAAATCTACTCTGCTGGCAAGTCGGGAAGTAGCTTGTGCAGTTGTGGAAAGCAGTCTCTAGAGGACCATTGAACATACAGTAGGCACATGGATTAGAACACGGATAGAAAACAATGATTCCTAGAAAAAGCATGTTGAGCACCGTTGTGGCATTGTTTGTATTTATTTACCTAATGCTACGTAAACCTTACATTTACAAAATGAAAGACTAAGTGTTTAAAGTGACACTCAAGGTTGTGTTTTGTGCTATCTCCACCTAAGCGAGTCTAGCTCATACATGTACTTTTTGAAGTGCTCGGGTCCTGATCAGCTTCCGTTGCTAGAGTAGATTCATTCAAGTGTGAACTCAAGTTTTCCGATGTCAGGTGGGAAGACTTGTAGACAATCTCATTGAAATCAGACCTGATGCAAACCAAGGGAGGGTCATGCAGTGGCTCTTCCACAGAGACCTGAGTGTTCTCCCGAGTGATCCCCATATCTTTGCTATGTTCTGATGGGGATTTTCTTTTCATACGAGTGTAAGTTTTGTCTTGATTTTCCATGCCTTGCTCATTTTTCAAAAAACGTCCAAAGAACCAGATGAAGAATCCGAACCATACAAAAGCTATCAGACTTGGAACAAAAGCCAGACACTTGACATCCAGGCTTGCCCCTGTGAACCTGCTGTGCAAGAACATGTCTCCATCTGCATAGGTTTTATTAGTCAGGGGGTTAGTGTGATTGGATCTCCATTCCCAGGACAGCCTGGTCCTGTTCAAATCCTTTAAACTCTCTGAGTCTTTCACTGTATATATCTTCTGCCCTGGGCCAATATACTGTCCGTATTCATGAGGTTTATAAAATATTTGGTTCTTCCACATATTTAGATCCAAAATCAAGACGAGAAAGATAATTCCATAGTTAAACCATTTACCTGCATAAAAAGAAAACAAAGAATTAATCAAAGACTATAAACCACAATATGGTTTTCTTCAATAATGCAGGTAATGGCATAATAGCATAAATTGTTATGTTTTACACAGTGCTATGCTGCCATACATTGATTTTGCAAAGGAAACACAAAGTGCATTGTAGGCATAGGAAACCGTAACTGGAGATTTTTTATTATGCTATCATGTTTATAATAATCTTAGTTTCTTTTTTTTTATAGATACCACAGCTATTCTCAAAGTTAGTTGTAGGTTATTCTCTAGAATATTTTAATTAATGTTGAAAATAGAGTTCTAATGAAATTCTCAGGAAAGTCCAATGTATGATTGAACATCTCATAGAGTTTTATAATTATGCCTTGGGAAGAAATAAATCATTTTGCAATGCAAAGCACCGTACTATATCAATTGAATTCATATTGCTGTTTGTAGGTGACCTGTTGATTAAACAGTTAGTTAATGTGATTCTGATCAATAATGACTTAGCTTTCATTTCAAGTCTTAAAAATAATGTCATCAAATTTATATTCAACGCAATGAATTTGAGACATATGACCAAAGCTAATGAACTGCTTTAAATATATGGCTTGTAGAAACTATAACTATTATTATTTCTTTGTAGTATTAGAGATCATAAAGATATAAAGTTATTTTGTGATACATAACAAGAATGCATCTGAAAATACAAACAACATGGAAACAATTCTAAGGGAAGATAGATTCCATGATAATATTGGTTATAATTTATTACAACTTTTATAAGCAGGTGCTTATATAGTAATGAAAGATAATGATATAATAATATACTAATATGTCCTCCATGTTTGCTGCAGTAAATTAGGTCCTAGAAGTTTCACTTATAATTTTATGTGTTATGCCAACAATAAAATTTAACTTATAGATCATAGTATGGGATATTAAGATATTACTGCATAGTATTAAATATTGCACAAATATATTCTAACAAAATGTATAGCTATTGAGAAGGTATATTACTTTGAGGAGTTTAGGAAAATATTTTCTCTTCAGCATTGCATACTTTCAAGCACCTATGATATGCAAGGTTGAAGAGTATCAATCATGGCTTCTAGATTCACCTGCTCTTTGGTTTGGGCCAGTTGTTTTAATTCTGTAATACCAGTGTCTTTACATGCAAAAAAATAATAGTAGATATCAAAGTTGTCAGCATTTCATGCGATTATTAGATGATGAGCACAGTACCTGACAGATAATGACCCAGTATTTCTTACCACCGATTGTTAGTATTTCTTCATCTGCAGGAGATGTTGTAATTTTCTATACAAGAAATAGTTTAGCGGAAGGAGTTAACCATGCTCACACATTTTTTTCTTTTATTAAGTCTTTCTGGTTTGACTTTTCTCATGTCTGATTATTAATATGAACCTGTTTTAGTTTTTAAGCTCTGATGGCTGATTTGAACTTGATTCCACACATAATAAATATTTTACCAAGTTGAAGAACAATGTTCCCAAGTTACTTTGTAGTTGAGTGTGCAAAAACAAAATCAAATACAGTGGTGAGTATTGTTATAAAACATTTATTGAGCTCATAACAGACTATGTATAGAATACATCAATAGATGGAGAAGAAATAGTGTCTGCCTTCCAAGTAGAATTCATCATGTCATTGATGAAACAAACCAGGGATATTAATAGGTAAAATTACCATGACACATGCCAACTGAGTGATATATACTACAGATACTTAAAATGTTGATGACATGAAATAAAAACAAGAAGCAATTCCTGAAGAAAGTATTTTGTCAGAAGTATTGATTTACATGTTCCTGGAAGGAGAAAGAGGACTGAGAATACTGGAAAAAATGAGCTTTTAATTTATGAATTTATTATGCTCCAGGTGGCATAGCATATTGAAAATGATAAGGTGAAGTTGAAGGGAAGAGCCAAAGAAAGAAAAAAGGAAATGGATTGGGAATATGATAAGAAACAATGCAGAAGGAGGAGAGACAGGAAGAGTGGCAAAATTGAGAGATTTCCATCCAGTATTAGGGAGGCCCTAATCTATTCTGTAGCTCTCTTGCAGAAAGGAAGTTGCAGACAGGCTCTGAGTGCTCTGTTGGCAGGATCTATACTGAATGTCTTGCTATAAACAACATGTGTTACAGAGCCCGACTGAATGGAAGAGGCAGGAGCTGTGTGACTACCTACCACCTTCTTGACTCTCTTCTTGGTTGTATTAAAATAAAATCATAAATAAAGAAATCCTTCATAAAGGGTTAATAGTACATCAAAAACTGGAAGTAGCCTCATCCCTGGATCAGGGAGGAGAAAGGTCTGCTCATGAGGATCAGTAGAAGATGCTTTCCTGGTGGTGAGTAGATGCTCTGTGTGTTAATTAACAAAGATAAAGACAATTCACGGAGCAAAAGTGGATGTGAATGGACACTGACCACTAAGGACATGAAAAGCCTTCCTCTATTCTACCAAAGCATTTTTCTACCAATTGAATAGTGCTGGGTCACACTGACCACTTAGCTCTCATACCAACAATTTTTTTTTTTTGCTATCTCTCATGTGACCTGAGACACGATATTTATGAGGTAGAGGAGGAACAAGGTGAAAATGTGCTGCCTGTCTTCAGTTGGTGGAGATCATCATCTCTCCCAATGTGTGAGACCGGAAGTCAGGTCAGCAGATGGAGGCTACACCCTGACACGAAATTTAAAGATACCTTGGGTAGCTTGTTTTGCCCCTCTGGTCCCCAAATTTATTTTCAATTTGAGAGAAGTGAAATAGATGCCTTCTACTTCTCTGATGCTGCCTTCTTCCCCCAGGTCCTTCTACTCATTAGCAATGGGCAGATTCAATGCTTTTATTCTATGAAATAGAGCATAATATCAGTGTGACATCTCAAAGGATTTTTATGAGGCTAAAATGAGAGGTTACTTTTAAAAGTTTTCTGAAATATAGTACATTTGCCCAAAATGTAGTGTGGCATCATACCTCTATATCCCATTCTTTCTTTTGTCTGTCCAGAAAGTATGGGATCTTCTTAAAAGACTAGAAAGGCAGAAAGACATATAAGGATTTTAACAAAGATACATCTGCCCTAAGGTGATCATGCATTTCAGTTTTGGTAAACTACCATGTATTACTGAACAATGCAATCTATGGAGTGTAAGGAAGGAATTATCCAAGAATACCACAATGTATTCATTCACAATGAATCATAATATGAAACATTTTTAAAAAATCTTTAGCAATTGGCACTGCTAATGTCTCTGAGAAAAGTTAGTTCATGTACATAACATTTGCGGCTGAACAACAGGGGATTTTCCTGTTTCTCCCCCCAAAACTGAGAGGCTGCACAAGGGTGGAGAAATGCAGAGGCGAGAGACTCGATTGAGGCAGGCTTTCTTCAGAAAAAAACAGTTCCTTTCATTGCCTATGTTTGGTCGCAGAGTCATTCCCCCACTATCATGGCCACTCAGCTGGATCTGGAAACTTCTGGGAGGGCAGAGGACTGGGCTCACCACCTAACATGACCTCTGATCCATTTTTCTATGTGTACAGAGGAAGGATATCCATTCATCCTTAAATTTTCCACAGTGCTTTGCTATCTTAGTAATGCTTTCTCTTCTTAAAAATAAAAATTATTTTTCCCTGTTAAGATGTGACAACCCAGAACTAAAAAGACAGGCAGGGCAACTCGGTTTCTGTGCTCCGATGTGAATAAACTGAGCTGTACAATCCCTAAATCTTCCAGGATTCTGTGAAATGAACATATCATCACCAAACCTTAAGGTCTGATGACAAGCCAAGTAATTCTCCCCAAATTGTGAAGCATAAGCAAAGTACAACTTCCTGATGAACAAATGTTTACTTTTAAAATTATATATTTTGAGAAACTGTTTACCATAAAAATAAACTACAGTCGCTGAAATGACATGCAAAGTACGTAAGACAAAAAGGAGAAAGTGTGTCCACAACCCTTTCCCAAGTGTGCTATTGTGAATATATGATCAGCAGCAGAAAGAGGTTTAGCATTTCAACATGAATCATTGGAGAGGGTCTGCATTTCCCTCTGTTGTTTCAACACATGGCATAATGTAAATCGGCAAGGAGGTAGGGTAAGAATCCATACGTCATTCCTATTAATCTCCTTGTTGAAATATCTCTCTGTCTCCTTTAATGAGAAATCGCTGCATGGTGTTTATGGGATTACCTTTTTCTTGCACTTTGTGCTTTTAATGAATCTTATTGATTGTCAAGTAGGATATTATAATGGAAATTTTACCTTCTTACTTCGTGGGAGTTTATAGAATCCTAGGATAGTTCATTACAAAGGATTCTTCATTAAACATTACCTCTCTAAACGAGAAAATAACAATTTGAGGAACAGTGTTACAGATCTGAACTAAGGAAACAAAGTGCTGATAATTGAACCCCTCTAATGAACTCATGATTTTAATAGCAGCTATCATATTTTAATCATGCACTCTGGATATGTCAGTTCGCACCATCCTAGAATCGAGCTGTGGGCTAACACGTAGACAGCACCACTTGGTCAGACATCAAGGACAGGTACATGATTCATGCTACATAAGGCCATTTAGGAGCTATAGCGGGACTGCAAGAAACCATGTCCTTGAGGAAGAGGAGTGTTGAATAAATAAAATAATTTCTCTCTGTTGTATCAGCATTCTTGTTCACGTTCAAGGTTCTCTTTTTCCAGACAAAGCAGTGAAATGGGCCTCTCAGAATCACCTCCTTCCCAAGTCTCTCTAGATAATTGGCAATAAGAACGTGCCACACTGAGTGCTTGGGTCATAATGAGACCATTAAGTAAATTGAAAGAAAAATGGATTTACTAACATAAGAATGAACAATAATTTTGAGTTATGAAAGTATCTACCTAAAACCTAAAAGCAAATTGATATATCTTCTTTAAATGCTTTGCTTCTTGCTACTTCATAAACAAGAGAATGCCATTAAGAATTAATCCAATCAGACTAGTGCAGGTGACTGTGTAATGATACAAAAAAGAAACCATGCACTTGTAACAAATTAGATGACCATCTATGACTTTTCTGAAATTGGAAACTAAATTACATACCTTTCTATGCCCTCTATATCCTGGTTTAGATTTTGACACATATTAACTTTAAATGTCTGTTAACCAACATGTAAACTATGAGATAGTGTGCCCAGAAAAATGTGTAAAAAAGGAATTAAATTGTTTCAAGTCAAATGCATACCTTAATTGTGCAATGAATTCTAAATTATTATTAAAATTAGATATAATCTGGGAAATTATATATTCATGTCCAGAAATTATGATTAGTTGTATATTCTAAGTTGTTCTTTTGGTTGTGGAGACAGTTTCTGAATTGTGTATGAGTTTTATTAATCAAATGGTTATATGCATACATTCAAGACAAGACACCTCAGGTTGTGTAGGGAAGACTAGCTTATGTCACTGACAGGTTCTAGAAAAAGTAACCATTAGCCCCACAGAAAAAGAGTTTTTGATAAATAAAAAGAATTTCTGCTATATATAGGAGTAAACACAGTAAATGCATAGACTCTATGAGTGCACTGAAAATGGAAATTGGTTCAGGAGATATTTAGAAAGAGTCTCAACTAAGAGAAAAGCAAAAGCTCTTTGTGTGCTTTGGATAAATGTATGATTCCCCAGAGACCATCATCGTGCACAGGGTGCATCGTATCTGCCTCCAACTAGTCCCTTGCTAGTTCTGCCAGAATGAATATTATGCTGGATGGACTGTGGTCCTGCCCCTCCCAGCATTTCCTGTCATCTGACTGACACAAGCTCCTTACAAAAACAAAATCCAGGAACTCATTTGCCAGAAATCACACACCTATGGAAATAAAATGAAAGAATTTTTGTCCATTACTTTCCATATTCTCACCATTATGAAGCACCTGGACCCTCACACCACCTGGGAAACTGAAATAGAACACAGGCACTGTGAAGCTTGTTTACTTCATTTTCCATTTCCACCCCAAGGGTTCCCGTGGGCATTGTTGTGCCAACAATGTGCATTCTCTCCTTGCTGCTGCAAAGGCCTTCCTTCTGGCCTTTACCCCAGCCCCCTCTAATTTACTCAGATGATGGCCACCAATGGGACTCTTCCTTTGTCAGCCTGGGATGACAGATGGCAGTGCTTCCGCTGGGACTGGCATTAATAGGACTCGGGAGCTTGGAGACAGAGTTGGAAGGCCATCCTTTGTTGGCCCCAGGGACTGACTGCATCACAGTTTTAATCCATCTCCATGCTCACCATATAGGTGAGAAGGAAAAAGGAAAGAAGATTTCACAGCTGCTTCATCGTTTGCTTTAAGGAAAAAACAATGGGCTTTGGACAAAAGTGCCAATGTGATTTAATTACCAATTCTTTGTTTCTAAAGTCAAAAAAAATCCAAGGAAAAATATATTTTAGCACACCCTTGGATAAAGATGATTTCTTTTATAAGCTCTATCCCAGCTTATAAAACCAACATTCATGCATACCGCAGTGAACCATCTGTCAGGAGGACCCAGATGAGCTAAACAGATGCAACAATTCAAGTTATTTCTGACATGCATAAATAAAGCGAGCTTAGAATCAGGATTAAAAAATACTCCAATCCTAAATGCTTTTAAAATGTCAATGGGAACTCATCAGTGTCATCTAACCCTCTACCTAAGAGTATTTCATTAGAGGAGAGCTTTTTCTATTCTTAGCTTTCTTTCTCTGGAGAACTTGGGACAGCAGAGAACTCAGAACAGTGGATACATGGTGAGGGAGCTCCCTCTCGGGCTACCTTATATTGAAATTAAATAGGGAATAAGAACTCTGGGTGAATTAAAGGGAAACTTTACATGAGAAGCAGTGAAAGGTTATGGGCTGCTTACTACTTGAGGACAGTACTTACGTACCTTGCACACATTTATTAATTTGATTCTCACACAATTCTATGGGATAAGCACCATTACTATCTCCACTCACCAGACAGAAACCAACCCTTTGAGCTATCAAAGGACTCAATGAGGACCACACTAGATCTGCATTCCTTGCAGCAGTCTTTAGAGTGCAATGAACGTTTAAGTAGCTTTTGGCAATATGGAAGTTGGAAATAGGAATGAGACACAGCTCATTCTGGGAGACCTTTAAGTGTCCTCACTTAGGTTTCCCTACAGCAGAACAGACATAAGCAGACAAAGCAACCGAGGTCCCTGATCCCACTTCCTCTGTGGTCACCCAAAGTAGCACATTTCCCCAGTCAGACTCCTAAATGAGAGATTTTCTGTGTTGAACCATCCAGTTCTTGAAAGTCTATTGGCCACCCATTTCCATCAAATATGCACTGGGCCCATTGGCCTGTGACAGTTTCAGGCAAGCTCCACAGACCCCCTTGCCTTGAGTGGGAGGTGTCTCTAGCCAGAGCTCAAACCTAGATGCGAAAACTGATTGGTCAGGTATAGACCAATCAGCTACCTCTCTAACTTACCTGGTGGAAGTTTAAAAAACTTCCCTAAAACAAAGCCCAGTCTCATCTTCCACATGGCATCCTAGAAGGAGGACTTTCATTTTCCAGGTAAGGACCTCAGGCTGGGGTGAAGGGGAGGGGGGAGGCTCAAGATCTCTCCACATGAACCTTTTTTCTCATGATGGGAGCCCTCTGTTATCATAGCTAAACAGCATAGATTTTGGCTAAACCTCTCCCACACGTTCTCCCCACACCGGTGGCTGGAGAACTCTGTAACTCCCCATTTTCCTTTAAATAACTCACTATACCTTAAACTTTGGTTGTCTGTGATTTTAATTCTTTAATTTTGTAGATAAGAATTTGGGTACTCCTTAAATTTTGAGGTGCATTGGAATTTTTGCTGGGCATTATCTACATTCTAACCCCCAGCTCAGTCCTTACAGACCTCTGAGGGTACAATATGAAAGTAAAACTGAGATGAGAGTGATTCTGTCTCTAGAAAATGTTATTTGGCTGCACTGTCACTAAGAGTGTTCCTGTGGCTGCCTGTCCCATCACTTGCTGGGCTTGCAGAAAGGTGGACCCCAGGTTTTTCATAAACCTTACACATCAGATTATATGGCTGATGGATTTGAGTTTTCAAACAAGCATTCCAATTGACTTTAACACACACTGTGTTTGAGATCCATGGATTGCTATAGAATTTATCTTTCTTTCTTTTTTTTTTTTTTTTTGGTAGGTTACCAAGAGCAATGGCAATGGACAGTTTTATTTTATAGATCTCTATGGACTCCCTGACCATCAACCCATTGTCAGGTATCTGAATCCTGTCATTGGATTTTACAATTAATACCTTATGGTTTCTGGAAGCGGCTTTATCCACCCATGTATGGGACCTTAAACACTTTTTTTAACAATTGTATCTTAAAGTTGGCTTACCACATAATAGCTTTGCACGTGGCTTATCCACATGTCCTTAGTTTGGGTTCATCTTCCCTCCACTCCCATTTCTCCCTCACCCTCCCCTCCCGATTCCTGTTTGAACTTTATCTTCCACTGTTAACCCCTCTTCTATTGCTAAAGACACCACATACTTCAGTTGCAGGAAGTAAAAAAAATAAGTTGGAAATGAGCTGGAAGCTTTTTCCTTACTAGCTAGCTTTCTTCATGCCAGAAAGTTCTAGAAGAGGACAAAGGACATTAACAATCTGTCCAGCTGTGAATTTGTGTACTTCACAACTGATCTGAAAGTCAAGATGTTTCCACTATGCAAAAGAGGCAGGAAAGTTATGGTAACCAATTATTCTGTAATTGGATTTGAGAAGCATTCTACAGGAGGAAAATCATGTTTGATACTATAAATCTAGCCAAAGTCTATAGCTAGAGACCTAGGCCCTGGAAGGTACTGTACTTATACTAATTGGACAGTGTTGTGGTCAGCTTTCTAGTTGCTGTGCAGAAAGAACCCAAACAAAAGCGGCTTGCAGAGGAATGGGTTTATTTGGCTTATGGACTTGAGAGGAGATGCCATCCTGGCAGGGAAAACTATGGCATGAGCAGAGGGGTGAACATCACCTCCGCCACAGCACTGGAAACAGCAGCAGGAAGGTGTGCCAAACACTGGCAAGGGGAAGCTGGCTTATAACCCCCATAAGCCCGCCCCTGATAACACAGCTCTAGCGAGGTTCTAATTCCTGAACTGTCATCAGCTGAGCATAGATCACTGAAAACACATTCATTTGTTTGTGGGGGACACCTGGATCAAACCATGACAGACAGCATGTCAAATTACCTTGTAAATATCTGTTTGTTCACATAGATTAGTACTAATCACAGACTTGAACATAGAAGTTTCTTTATGGAAAGGGTTTAGGTGATTACAGAGAGGCACAGGTCACAAAGTTACCAGGAATAAGAAACTAGTATATGGTCCGCCCTAACCATAATTCTAAACCACACCCTTCAAGACACAGGGAAACTCAAGGAAGAGGCGTCAGAGTGTAAGAGCAGGAGGATTAGAAGTGGGGGGTATAATATGCTGTCTTCTAAATATAACAAATCTGCTACACGGATGGAATCATAGCAGATGGGGTTTCTTGCACCTGAATGAGCTTATCAGTATCTTGTCATTTTTAAACTCCTGGTGATTATACAATGTTTTATCAAGGAAAACACTGAATCAGACAGTGTCTAATAATCCCAGTACTTGGGAATGAGATAGGAGGATCGCCTTGAGTTTGAGACTAGACTAGGCTACAGGGGGAGTTCCTGATTAGCCTGGGCTAGAGTGAGACCCTGCCTTAAAAACAAACAAATAAATAAACGAGCAAACAAACAAAAACATGAGGTGTCCTTAAAAAGAAAAAAAAAGACCTTGGAGGAATTTAGCAAGTTAGTCTTTGCAATTCACATGGAAATCTGAAGGCTGTTAACTGACAGCATTTCCTTACATCACAAAATAGAGTGCTCTGGAAATTTGGTCTAGGATGTCCACCAGAAGCAACTGTCTTACAAGTGAGATAAAGTAAAAGGCCCTTCACAGAACACTAAATGGGCTTGGCAACCTTTTCAATTTGGTAACAGGAACAGCAAAAATGAGGGTGGGAAGGTTTTGGTTTTACCTCAAAACCTGTAGACATTTTTCTAGGCATTTCATTAGTTAAAATATTTTTTTAAATTTATTTATGAGAGAGAGAAAAAGAGACAGAGACAGAGACAGAAAAGAACAAGAACATGGACTGCATATGGACTCCAAATGCATGTGCCACTTGGCGGGTCTTACATGGGCACTGGGGAATCAAAACCAGGCCAGCAGGCTTTGCAAGCTTATACCTTTACCCTCTGAATCGTTTCCCAACCCTTTTCTAGGCATTTTCTCCACAGATCTGTGGATTCATGTGAACAAAGTGGATATACCACAAACTGTATTTAATTTCTTTAGGATGGAACCCTTTACCCCAAAGATCTCACTGCAGAAATTGAAACTCTCGAATCCTGCAAGGCCTTCCCAGCAGACCAGGCAGTCATCATTTGCATGCTGAATTCCAAGGAGACCTTCTGACCCTTCTGGCTTCATCCTTTACTTCTAAATCAGAAAAGAACTTTACTAAATTATACACAGCACCTGGAGAAGTTCTTCCTTAGTCCCTTGCCCAGAACTACTGTGTCAGAACCACTAGAGATAGAGTCCAATCAATCACTTGTCAATCAACATAATTAACAAACATTGCCCCAAATCCATAGTTACTTTGTATGACTGACTTCTGGCCAATTACATTAATATGCACATATTATAAAAACTTAATTAGCCTCTGTTCCCTTTCTGTTTCTAGAAAATAACCCTTGATTAGACAGGGTTTGGTGTCCTGTATCTGCATCTCTCTACTGCACAGTGGCCTGGTTAGCTCTGAGCTAATGACTCTGCAGCTCCAGGAGCCCTGCATGCATGGCACTATTCCAAGGTACTGCATACATTTCTTAGTTGTAATTTTGTATTCTCCTTTTACTAAAGCATTCCAAATGGCATAAATACCAGACAGAAAACCCTGATTTTTCCCTTCTGTAATCAGCAGTGTAGATAAGAAAGCAATGTAAAAATTCCCTAACTTGAATCATTTTCACAACTTAGTGGGGTTTTGTTTTGTTTTTTTAGCCAACCTGATCTCCAATTCTTTTCTGTTTTCTTCCTTAAGCCAGTGTTGTGTACGTGAGCAGTGTACTTTTGACAGGCATTCTGATAGAGACAATCCTCATGCCATGATGGCCTGAGACAAGAGCTGGTAGCAAGAACAGATGGTCCAGGCGAAGCCCACCCTGAGGGATGGTGGTGCCATGTGTGTGATGGCTGTTTTAGAAGTCCAAGAGGGTCGAATGCTGCAGAGATTAAGTGGGGACTCTGAAACCACACTATGTGACCTGCACTCAAATTGATTGATTTACCCAGTGAACTTAATAGATGAGCCTTATTCATTTTGAATAGAAAAAAAAAAAAAAAACCTGCTGCATCTTCCCTATTCATGAGTTCATTCTCCAATTTAGGAAATTTGCCTCATGCTTAAAAGAAAAGAGAGAGAGAGAGAGAGAGAGAGAGAGAGAGAGAGAGAGAGAGAGAGAGAGAGAGAGAGAAAGAAATAGACTCCTAGCTGGGAAGGAAAGTTTTTCTGCAGCCCTCAGATGTTAGCGCTATCTGTGCTTTGGCTATTTTTATACAGCAGCACAGACGGTATTGCAAGCACAGATTCTCCCTCAGTTTTTATTATAGCAGGTGTGGGATCCTAGGCCATTGTCCTTAAAACACATTCACTCCCTACGTTTGAACAGCTTGGGAACAAATGCTTCTCTTTATCCATGATCATTCATCTGTCTGCTTCTTGTTATTAAAAAAAAGCACCAAACACCAGGAGTTTTTTTTTACATAAGAATGATTGAAATGTGATGAAAGAATATTATGATAAATCATATTTATTCATTTCAGAAGGATAAAATATGCAAAAATAAAAGAACCCAAGGATCCACAAAAGACCCACGTGGGACAAACATGTGCTTGGACACAGATTTATGCAAGTGATCTAATTCCCTAGAAACATGTGACTGATAGGATCACAAAGATAGCCCTGTCTTCACCTTAGAAATAAATTTAGGAGCATAAAATATGTTAAGGTTGAAAACATATCAGTGTGGAAATGAAACCCTAAAATACAAGATCATTGCACAGTGGCTCATAGAGTATGATAGAAAGATTTGTATCACAGTTTTCCCTCCTCTGATAATCATGGATCAGGTTGTAAGGCTGATACTCCAGTGCCTTTCTGGGCACTACATGTCAGGCTGTCCTTATTCTAAATAGGGTTATCTGCTACTCACTGCCAGTGGAATGTGAGTGGAAAGTGACCCATTTTTTTTCCAGGCCAAGGCTTATTTTTAAGAAATAGCTGAACTTACTTAATCATAGTTTTCATTTTTTTAAAAAAAAATTCAAACTCCTTGTTGGATGTTAACTTTGTAATGGTTAAAGCCTATCCAGCCAGCACCCTCTCCCTAGTAAGGACTGCATGCTCCAGATTCTCCTAGCTCAGCAGTGATTCTCACCTGTTATGGGGCCTATCCCCTGCGGTGTCTGTGGACATGCTAATTACCCTGCCCATCTGAAGATTCCTGTGGTCCTGGTCAATGAATAACATGCAGGAAGGGCATAGGAAATTTCAGGGATAAAAATGGGGCTGGTAAAAAGTACACATGGAGAATGTGGAGGTTTGAGCCTGGTGCCTGGTCCTCAGGCTAGCAGAGGGAAATAACACTGCAACCCTACAATAGTCCTCCTGGAAGAATGTAAAAACTCAATCTGAAAGAATAAGATGAGTGAAAATAAAATAATAGGTGAAAATTAAAGAAATAAAACCAACAAGGTAGTTTCAGATGTATCAATCCTCATGCAAAAACATAAGTAAAATGACAAATAAGGCACAAGTTAGGAATAAATGAAACTGTGACAGTTTCAAGCGAGTTCCAAAGCCCCCCTCCCCTTGAGTGGGAGGTGTCTAGCTAGAGTTCAAAACCTGGGCGCTAAAACTGACTGGTCAGGTATGAACCAATCGCCTGTCTCCCTATTCACTTGGGGCAGGAAATACTCACTGACCAGATAATTCTCTCTTCCTCACCCACATGCCTAGAAGAAGGACTTCTGACTATCTAGGGACCTGTAAGATCTCCCCAGCCCCACACCATAGCCTGTGGTGAGGGGCTGTATTTCTCTTCCATACGAATCTTTCCTTCTCATGATCTTTCCCCCTCTCCATGTTTTCTCCCCACAATGGTGGCTGGAGAACTCTGTAACTCCCCATGTTCCCTTAAATAAAGTCTCCCACTATACCTTAATATCTGGTTGTCTATGATTTTAATTCTTTAACTTTGTAGACAAGAATTTTGGTACTCTGTTAATTTTGGGGTGCATTGGAGTTTTTGCTGGACATTATCTAAGTTCTAATCCTCAGCTCACCCCACTACAAAATCACTACAGATTTCCATTGAACTTCAAAGAAGAGCTAACACCAATGTTTCTCCAACTATTCCATAAAATAGGAAAGGAAGAAACACTACCAAGCTCTTTTTGGAAAACCAGTGCTATCATGATACCCAAGCAGGATAAAGACACATCACAAAATAAAAATTATAGACCGATCTCCCTGATGAACATGAGAACAAAAACTTTCAACTAAATACTTGCAAACTGAATTAACAAACATGTCAAAACGATCATTTACCATGATCAAGATGGCTTTATTTCTGAGATGCAGTTATAGTTTAACCTATACAAACCAATAAATGTAGTATGGCACATGAATAGACTCAAGGACAGAAATCCTGTGATTATCTCATTAGAAGTAAAAAAGACTTTAGATAAAACCCAACATCCCCTCAAGATAGAAACTGTGACGAAACTTTGGATAGGACTATATCTCAACATAATAAAGCCTATATGTAACAAGCCTATATTCAACATTATATTAAATGGGAAAGAAATAAAAAACCTTTCCACTAAAATGAGGAACAGAACAAGGATGTCCACATTCTCCAGCCATATTCAATGTGCCTTAGCTAGAGCAATGTGAACAGAGAAGCAAATGGAGGGGATACAAATAGGAAAGGAAGAAGTCAAAATATCCTTATTTGTAGGTGATGCGATTCTATACTTTCAATCTTCATCAGAAAGTTCTTAGAACTGGTAACACTTTCAGCAAAGTGGCAGGGTACAAAATTAACATAGAACATGCTGGGGAGTAAATCAGGAGAAAAATTCTGTTCACAATTATTTTTTTTAATTTGGAATAAACTTAACCAATGAAGTAAATGGTTTCTGTAATGCAAACTATAACCCTCAAGAGAGAAACTGAAGAAGGTACTTAAGAATAGAAAGACCTCCCATGGTCATAGATTGGAAGAACCAATATTGTGAAAATGATTTTATCAGCGGTCCAATGCGGTTCCCATCAAAATCCCAACACTGTTCTTCATTTGATCTTAGCCAAAAGGCTGAGAAACAATTCTTCATGAATAGAAAAAAAAATTCTAATCTTAAAGTTCATTTAGATGCATAGGACAAACCTTGGATAACAAAGAAATCCTAAACCCCAAAATATATAAGGTAGGCGATATCACCAGATCTGATTTCAAGTTGTATCAGAGTCACACACAACAGTGAAGTGTTGAAGCGAGAACCTGCAGGAAGGTGGGAGGAAAAGGACAGAAGACACAGGTGTGCAAACCCAAGCAACTTGATTTCTGTCAACAATGTCAAAATAATCATTAGAGAAAAAGATAGCCGCTTTAACAAATAGTTCTGGAAAAGCTGTATGTCCACATATAACTTGATTTTTATCTCTCCCTTGCCCTCACAAAAATTAATTTAAAATCAATAGCAGACTTGAATGTAAGACCTGAAACACTAAAACAGTTTTTTTTTTAAAAAGTAGAAAACAAATACTTTCATGATATAAGCATAGGAAAGGACTTTTTGAATAGAACACTATTCACTCAGGAAATGAGACCAATAATGGGCACATAAGGCCTCATAAAATGAAAGGCTTTTACACAGCAAAGGAAACAAGTGAGTGAAGAAAGAGTCTAGATTTGTATACTCTAGGATTCTTCTGACAGAGGAATCCTAGAGTACACAAATAACTGAAAAATCTAATAAAAGAGACCAATCAAAAAAGTGAGACATTGAAATAAATAGGGAGTTCTCAAAAGAAGAATACAAATAGCAAGCAAATATTTTAAAAAGTGTACAACATCCTTAGCCATCAGGAAACGTGAATTAAAACTACTTTGAGACTGTATCTCACACCAGTCAGAATGGCTATTATCAAAAATATAATAAAGACAACAAATGGTGATGAAGCTATGGGAGGAAAAGAACTTTTACTCATTGTTGCTTGTGGGGAGCTGCTTAATATATTTTAACCGTGTTGACGCCATTTTGAAGGTCTCTCCCATTTTCTATACTAACCAAAGGTAAGTTTCTACTTCTCCTCCTTAGGTTTCTCTTTCCCAAAGTTTAGGCCCTTTTCTAGAAATCACATGACCCTCATTGCGGTCAAGTTGCCTAGCAACCCAGTTACACAAGTTCCTAGTAAGTGCCCATGCACTAACTCCTGCGAGAGGATATTTAAGTACTACCTGTACTGCAATAAAGCAAGACTTGATCAGACACCTGTCTTGTCTCCATTCTTCGCATCTCTTGTCCTTTTCATTCACCCCCTCCCTTAGGGTCTTCGTTGACTGACCTGCAGGAGGGGTCAGTTGCTGAAAATGTAAACTGCTTTAGCCACTATGGATATCATTGTGGAGTTTTCTCAAAAAATATAATTACCTTATAACCTAACTATAACACTCCTGGGCATATATACTCAAATGACACTATATTCTACCACAGAATATTCTCTCACCCAAGTTTATCACTTCTCTATTTATAATAGCCAGGAAGTGGAATGATCCTAAATATCCTTCAACTGATGAATACATAATGAATATATATATGTGTGTGTGTGTGTGTGTGAAATTTATGAACCATAAAGATGAAATTATGTAATTTTTAAGAATATGAATGGAGCTGAAAAATATTGTTTTAAGAAATACAATCACTGCATGTTGTCTCTCATATACAGATCCTAGCTCCTATTATTATTATGTTTTTTTTTTGAGATAGGGTCTCACTCTAGCCCAGGCTGACCTGGAATTCACTATGTAGTCTCAGGAAGACCTTGAACTCATGGTAATCTTCCTATCTCTGCCTTCCGAGTTCTGGAATTAAAGGTGTGTGTCACCACACTCAACATCTGCTCCTAATTTTTCTGTATGAGTATGTATGTGGGAGTGAGTGTGGGTCAGATCTAGGAATCTAGAAAGGGACAACTGAGAGGAAAGAAGAGAGGCGTCAAAGGAGAGGGTTAGGAAGGTGATGTGGCACAGGTGATGTGAAACGAAAGTGGGAACATTGGTTGGCAGAGTATCAGTGGGGACATGGGCAAGGATACGGGGGAATGGCAAGTCTAAGAGCCAACCAAAATAAAATATGAAATAAAATAAAATATGAAAAAGCAATTTTTTTAAAAAAGAGAAATTGTTAAGGTCACCAGTAGCTTCCATTCCTGATTTGATGATATAGAGTCTACACCCAACCTGGAACCACCTTGCATTGTTAAGTGAATGACAGATACAATTAAATTTTTATCACTCAAATATATTCTTTGCTATTTTCAGAAAACGATGGGAGCCAATGGGTCATATTTAAGTGCTGTAGCATACCTGTTATGTGGATGCGATACTCTTCCTTGAAGATCTTTTGGAAGAATGGAATCTTGAACTGCATGTGAGGAGTGTGCAACCCAGGGAGATTCACATCAACATCTCCCATGAAGTGTGGGAATTCCCAGTCCTGTTAGAGAAAAATCAACATATAAGAATATTTATGATCTGATCTGATTTGCCTGAGTCCTACACAGCAAGACATCCAAAACTGACTTTTTATAACCACTTATTTTATAGTCATTAGAAAGCATCCAACTGTTGACTATATCAGTTTCATTCAGTGATGATTACTTTCTGTACATTAGGTAGCTGTATGCGCTCAAAGTCAAAATTAAGTCATAAGTTAGATCCTTAGATTTTTCTCTTTAATGAGGTAATAAGAAGCTAATGCAGAAACAATTTATAGCTATACATGTTTATCTCCTTCATGACATAGTACTGAATTTACATTTTTAGATGATCTTGCTTAATAAACTTGTAGAAAATTTGTTATATTTTACCTTGCTACTTTCAAAACGGTGAATCACGTTTTGTAAAAGAAGAGTAAGTAAATAGACTTTGATTCGCTTAACCATGCTATTTAACTGACATGGCCAAATGCCAAAGAATCCTGACTAACGTTCTTGCACTCAGATCAATTAGTGCCAAAAGATGGAGGCCCTGGCATGATAGCATGAGACCAGCTGTGAGAGGCTTGTCATATTGCCATCAGCTATTTCTTCATTGTGAAAGCAAAACCAGATAGGATGAGCCTCTGTTTGGGGTCAATGAAGGTATGCTTAGATGCCTTGGTTTTTAAAGACCAAATTATGTTCATAACCAACATGGAAAGGAAGCATATTATTTCTGCAGAAACATTTGAGATTGGTACACAGACATAAAGATACATAATTTCACTTTTAATAGATATATTATTGCCACATGAGCAGAAGTACATTTAGTTAATATTTTTCAACCAACTTGTATATGGAAAGTCAGGAACAAAATATTGAGATTTAGATCCACTAAGTCAATGTAAAACAGTTAAATTTGCCCCCCCAATCTATATAGCAGTTGATATGGTTTTGTTTCTTTGAGAGAAAATAAGTCTCAAGGAAGGAAGACTATATGAGTGTCAGTACTCAGCACCTAGCAATTTCTTCATTAATGGGTCATCTTCAACTGCTAATAGGAAATAAATATACACAAAGGAAAATGAAACATTGCAACATGACCCTTTCTATTCATCCATAAATCTGTGGTTTGCTTCCAGTTCCCTCAGATATCAGTAGCAAATAGGAAACTCAGAAATTAAATGAATAATGATGAATGAATTTGGAATATTTTGACCTAAAATATTAGTCAAAATGTATTGGTCAGAATACCTGCAAACAATCTCTGAAATTGAACATTGATACCATCTACCTTCTCTCATACCAACTTTGTTATTTTACTTAGAAAACTCTTGCGAAGAACACTAACATTGAATATTAAATATAACTGATGAAAGAGTATGTTTCACAGATAAAATGGCTGATAACCAGAGTACCTTCCACTTGTCTAGGTAAAAGGCACAAATGTTATCAATAGATCAATTCACCCTCTATTTCTTGGTTGAAGGTGAAGAATATTTCCTGGCAGTATTTCAATTCCAATTACCATTGTCGAACCATTGTATTAGAGTCAGCTTCTTCATAGGAAGACATTTCTGAATGGTCCCATTTAGTCTTCCCTCCATGAAACTCAAGTTCTGTACTGAAATTGGTTTTCATTCAAAAGCAATCTCTACAGATTTTTGACTGTGCTCAAAACCGCATTCACTGAAAAATAGTTTCACAATTATTTTCCATCTCTTCTTGGAGATAGAAAGATGAGTGAAGAAACAGGAAATGGAGGGAAGAGGGGGAAGGGAATAAAAAAGACTTGGTCTTTATCTAGAAAATGGCATTACTTTTTAAAAAAAGATATCAAGGGAGTTGATGGTAGTGATGCGTGAGGGTGGTGAGTGTGGGAAATGTAGCCACCACTCTGTAAGATGTTTTAAAATAGGTTAAACAAAAGCCATGTCTTATACCCAAAGTCCTACAGCCATCTTTGTAATTTTATTTTTCATAATCATTATGGTTAAGCCATAATGGCTTTAAAATTCTTCTTTCACTTTCTCCATTTTGGTTTTTACAGTCCAATCCCTGCTTTTTACACATTTTTAGATTCATTATTCTTGAGTCGATGGAAGTTCTAGCCTAACTTGACTTGGATAATACTAGTAATCACTACTAGTTTTCAGGGTGCTTTGAGTTTAGAATAGTGCAAAATGGATAACTGAAGCGGGTGTAACAACAGGTATTTAAAAGAGATTGGTGTCAGTCAGTTCACTAATCCCCTCTCTTCTTGGGAACAGGAGATAACACCTACATGGCAATAATTACATTGGTGGAGATGGAGGAAAGAGACATGGAAATGGTCAATATCAAAGTGAATTTCCCAGCATGATTTTAAGCAGGTTTATTTTGAAAGAGAAGCAGAAAAAAAATAGATGGATCTTGTAGACATTGGCTGTGATAAAGAAAGCAAGCCATCTCCTCCTTTCTGTTCCCATCCATTGTTCAGCACTGTCGGAGGTTTTGGTCAGAGCAGAGCTCTCACAGAGGCCACTCAAGGAGGGCTATGAGCACCTCCCCCAGTGCCATGCAGTAGCAGCTCACAAGAAAGATGCAAGGAATAAGATTTTACGGGCTTCTCCTGGGACAGAAGTCTGACTGTGGTGCAATAACAGGGAGGGTAGAACTGCTACTGCATAGGTCGGAGAGTGAGCTGGCAGCATGTGCAAGCAAAGGCTGAGGAGACCCCGGGACATCTGGTGACTAATTTTTGGATACGTGTAATGACCACGTGCACTACTTATCCATTTATATATATCATATATTCCTCAATGTGTATATACTTATGCACAAAATAATACTAAAATATTGTTATTATTAAATTTTCCTCCAGTTTTACTAATGTATAGTTATCAAAATTATATACACTCAATTAAGAGCACAATATGATGATTTAAAAAAACACATATTATGAAATGACTACCATAATCAAGCTAATTAATACATCTCTGCAAAGATGACTCAGAGAAGTTCAGTCAGTCTCCAGTAGCATAGATACATGTAGCAGAGCCCAGATCTAATCTGGCTACAAAGAACCTATGTTGGCATATACATTATATGTTAATCCAAGGTTGTCTCTAACCATAAAACATGAAATGACTTTCTACTTTGAATTCGGTGCTAAGATTATTTATGTTTGCCTGCGCTGTGTGTTCCAATAGAGAATCACTCATGATCACTAGCTCATTTCTCACTAAGAGTTAGTGTCAGGAGGGCCTTAAACAACTTCCCTCCAGGGGCTGTCATTTGATTCATCTGACCCTAATAGGAACAAGACCAACTTTAACTCTGTGTCTATGAAGCAACTGCCTCAGGGATTGTTGGCTTCTAATAAGACTCCAATGTCCTAAGTTGGATATTTGAAGAATGGGCGATTGATAGAGAGCACAGGGATTGTCCTGGCACCGACCCTGTGAAGGTAGTTTCATGCATAGATTATGTGAAAGTATTAGGAGAGTCATGACTGCCTCCCCTTCTGTGAAAGTGCAAAACATATAATACATATGTATTAGGAGAATGAGAAGGCCAAATGAGCCCAGAGAAGACAACTTCATCCTGGAACTGATAATATGAAATATTCACTTACTTTGTTCTTCAAGAAACATTATCAGAGTTTAGTAATTCAAAGTTCCTCACTGTTCTCTGCTATTAGATCCAGCAATAACTGCAGAGCTCTTTCCGATTTGTGATTCAGTGATGTGAGACTTATTCGAGTGCATAGTATAAAGCTACTCCAGTTCTCATCAGTTCATGATGATGTTCACAGTGTGGACAGATTTCAACTCTGCATCTGCTTTGTAGATGAGAAACAGCTAATTTTCATTCAGATGAGTATATTCCCATATAGAATAAATGAGGGGAATCATGATCTATATCTAATCTTATTTCTTACATACTATCATCTACTTCTGCCTGCAGCAGTAAGAATCAGTTACTGATGCCTATTATTCATGGAGCACACTTGGGCAGAATTTTAGGACAAGAGTAGGTATATAAGCTACATGGTCTCAGGACATTCTGGATTCATCATTTCCCAGGGCTTTCTCATTGAGCCTCAGGGTCAAAGAAAAGATCTTGGTGCTATTCAGAGGAACTCAACCTTGAATCCAACATGGATTTGAATTCCCTGAGTAGCATTTATTTTCCCAAGTGAAATGCAGAGTCCTCATTACTATTCACATAGGCATTATAGGATAAAAATGCAACACTTAATACTCTACTCTGAAAACTAAAGCAATCATAAAAGAATAATGTACTTACTGGATTAAAAATTAGTCATTTATTGTTTGTTTATGTACATCAGCTTATACCAAAAAGTTGACAATCCTTTAGAATAGAATGGCGATTATAAAATACCAACTTTATTCAATTTAATTTTTACCTCCTTTCTATCGGTATTAGATGTTTACGTCTCAGTGATCTCAAAAGCCATCTTTACAGACATACTTTCTTTGCTCATCTCGATTCATCTATGTTTCATAACTGAACTTATATTGATGACTATCAGAATATCATTCCATCAAAAATATTTCCAACTTATAAAGTGTCCTTAGCTAGTCTATAATTAGTGGTGTCCTAGCAACAGAATGGTAGAAAACAGTGAGTAGCAGTGGCCTGAAGAATTGTACTCAAGCTGAGGGTGATATTTCTGTTTCTTATTAAGAAACTAGAGTGCCTGGTTTCCCTCAGCAATCCTTTGCTTCTTCTAATTGGCAAAGTTGCCATAGTATCACTTGTCTGAACTAATCCTTGGATGACTTGTCATACAGAAGTTTGCTTACTTATTTGTTCCTACTGGAATACAAGCTCTAGGGAGCTTAGAAAAAAAATTTTTGGTTTTGTTCACTGATATGAAACCCAGCTCAGCATAAACTCAGTAAAAATTCGAATAGTTGTTAAAGTCATGAACAAATACACTCTTGAAAGTTAAAAATGTACAATAATCTTTTTTTGAGTTTCTTGTAAATGGAAACACAGGATGCATTTAGGTAAAAAGAATCAACACAATAAAAAGGCACACCACCCTAAGATTAATAGTTATGAAATATTTCATTGTTTTGTTTTTATTAATCAGATATACTAAACACATGCAAATAGTAAGACAAAGCTTAAGTAATTTTCCAAAGATCATGGAAGAAAGGGCAAAAGTGAATTATTAGACAAAGACAGTGGAGGGATGGAGAGATGGCTCAGTGGTTAAAGGTGCTTGCTTGCAAAGCCTGAAGGTCTGGGTTCCATTTTCTAGTACCCACAAAAATCAGATGACAAAGTGGTACATGCATCTGGAGTTCATATGTACTGGTGAGAGGCCCTCGTGTGCTCATTCTCTCTCTCTCTCTCTCTCTCTCTCTCTCCTCATGAATAAATACTTTCAATATCTTTAAAAAGTAAAAAAAAAAAACCAACGACAACAAAAAGACAGTGGAGGTTAAGTGCAATTATTGTTAACTGAGGCAGTAAATGCTTGGAGAGTTGGTTAAAGACATGGTTTGGTGTTGGTGCCACCCAGTTGGCACCAAGTGAACTTGTCTTGGACCTGAAGGAACCAAGGAACTGAAGTGGAGACTTGGGGAGAGCCAATCAGAAACCAGGGGACTCCCAGCTGTGCCCGAACAGGAGTGCTGAAATTAGCAAGCTGCAAGATTTTTATTAGAACAGCTCAGTGTACAGGGTTGGTGGAGAGTTTATACAGATAATGGTTCAAACAAAAAAACAACTACCCCAAACAGAAGCAGAAGACAGCTTGGCTAACTTGAGGCGAAAGATGGTCACCGACAGCTGGAGAATAGACCCCACAGCACTGCTCCCAGCATCCAGAATGGGGTGCAGGTGACCTTCTCAAAACATGGTGTCGGGGAGTCAGTAGAACCACAGAGCAATCTGCAAGCACAATGCTTTGGCCTCATCAAGCTAAAAGCCCCCTACAGTTTTGGGTGATCCAAGATATATATCCCTTTTGTCACTCCGTTAAAGAAAGAAACTTATGAAACGGGCCCAACTGCGTCTGAAAACAAGGAATGAGAACAGGTGGGGTGAGCATGTCCCATGGTGGACCAGAGCCACAAGAGTGTGATGACAAAGAGAAGAGATGCCCTGCGGTAGCTGTGAGGTGGCCTGCCTCTCCGAAGCCCTCTGACAGCGACTCTTTCCTCATGTATCGCATTCTCAATTTCTTTTCACAGGCACCACCTTTTTTATTAAGTAGAAACTGTATGAACAAATCATGTGTTGGTACCACAGTTTCTCTCTGAGGCCCTCCTCAGTGGGACTGCTGGTATGCACCATGGGGTTATGGGCTAGGAGCTGTGTGAACAGCAGTCAGTCATTACCACGTTTTGTTTTAACCTCAAGGGCAAATGCGTTCTATAACCATTTAGAGGCATATACACTATTTAAAAGATTTTAAATCTTTGGGGAAAATGTCTTGACTTTTTGAAGTAGGCTTTTGTCAACTATAGTAGAAATGGAAGACCTCATTCATCAATCAAACAAATACAAATCAAACTCTAAGGCCTGACTTGAAGTACTCTAAAGAATGTCACTATTTCCTGTGTGTCCTTGGACTCTGAAACACCAAAGAAATCTCAAAATGACTGTTGCTTAAACAGTCTAATTAATCATGACTGAGTTTTATAGTGTGGTTAATGTCTTTCCTTTGTTGTCAATATTGTTTCTCACCAAAGCCATCCTGCATTTTCCAAGCTCATTCTGATGACAACACAAATCAGTGAGATGTATTAGTTTAGCACCTACAAAAAAAATAAATAAAATAAACCAAGCCCAGAGCAGGTCTGAAAAGTTAAGCGCTGTCTATTACTTTTAAGAGAATTTGCCTCAAGGCTCTAGCAAGACGGCAGTGGGTTTTTAAAAACAAGCTTTAGCGCATCTACACCCTGAAAGCATCATTCCTCTAAGTGGCAAAATGGAAACCAACAAGCCTGATGAAACACACGGGCCTCATTTACAGATTCCCTGCCTGCAGACGGATGTGATGAAGGACAAAATAAAAGTCAGCCTTAAAAGTGTTTACGCTAATGGAAATGCATCGTGTGGCATCTAGGAGTAATGGAAAATCAATAACCCTGACTGGGGCAGTGCGGCTCACCAGTGTGAGGGAGAGTGCTTAACATGTTACAGACACCTGTGAAAGGCGAGGGAGCACAGCCCTGGCTGCGAGGCGCTCCTGGGAGCTAAAGCTTGTGCAGTCTAAAGAAACTGCAGCAATGGGTCTGTCCTTACTGATAGAATTCCCATGTGCTACCAAACCACGTGATCTACTTAGCACCTAAAACTAATAAATGTTCCCTGTATGCTAGGTTGGCATGTATTGTATTGAAAAGGGTATTTCTCTCACATGAAAAGGGTGAAATCTAGTGGAAGAAATTCATTAAGACAGCACACACATGTTATTTTCCAGACAGCGGCTACAAGACAATGGCACACCTCCCCTGATTATTCTGTGCTTTGTTGTATTCGGTACAAAATGTCATTGCTGTACTGTCTGTCCTGACCCCACACACACGCACTGCCAGCAGTAGTCACATTCCATTGTCTCAATGACTAATTTCTCTTAAGAGCTATACTAGAAAAATAATTGCATAATGTCAAGGAGTAGATATTATTGTCCTTGGTAAAATTTTTAAAATTTAATATTGAGGTCATTTTCTTCTCCATGAAAAATATTGATAGTGAGGATCAGGGAGAAAATTGGATTTAATATGAAAATATTCAGCACACAAACAATGGTACCAGTATGAAGTGGATCTCAATGTCACATGGGTGAGAGGCGAATGACCTTTAAGCCAGCTTTGAAAACTGTTTCAAGATGGAAGGAGTGAAAAAAAAGATGGAAGGAGTGGTAATCCAGATGGTATTCAATCAGTATCCCCTGGACTGCTATGTTCCCATTTACTTAATTGAGAATTCTTCATAGAAACCCTACTTAAGAAATTTATATTCTCTTCTGACTAAGCACATAATAAACACTTGCCATGAACTTGCTTTGTGCTTCAGTATATGAACTATTTAACGTGCTGGAAATAATCTACTGTAAGTAGATAAAAATATATAAGGCAGTTAGGCTTTTTCTCATTTAAATGAAAGCAAACTTGTAGCGGTGGAGCTGGGGATTAGAACTTAAAACAATACCCAGCAAAATTCCAATGCACCTCAGAACTTAAGGAGTACCTGAATTCTTGTCTATAAAGTTAAAGAATTAAAATTATAGACCATCAGAGGATGGAAACTTTATTTAAAAGAAAATGGGAAGTTATAGAGACCTCCAGCCACCAGTGTGTAGAGAACACATGGGAGAGGTTTTTTTTCAGCAAAATCTATGCTGTTCAGCCAAACAAGCAAAAGAAGAAAAGATAACAAAGGGCTCCCATCATGAGGAAAAAGGTTCATGTGGGAAAAATCTGGAGCTTTCCTTCACGCCAGCCATTGGGCCATTAGGCTGGGGTGGGGGAAGGACTTACCTTTCTAAGGCCTGTAAGTCCTTCTCCTAAAATACCACGTGCAGGAATAAGAGGCTAGACTTTGTTTCCGTGATTTTTTAAGACCTCCACAAGGTAAGCCAGAGAGACAGCTGGTTGGTCCACACCTGACCAATCAGGTTTACCATCTAGGTTTCAGCTCTGGCTAGAAGCACCTCCCACTCAAGGGGACTGGGTCTATGGAACTTGCCTGAAGGAGTTAACTCTCACAAACTGAGGTCACTACAGTAGTTGAGCAGCTTGCCCAATGCTGTGCAATGGTACAGCAGCACAATGGCTTATGTATGCATCAGCTCAAAATAAGGGCTTGCTCCCAGGGCAACCTAATGAGAGACATCTTTGCTCAGCATATTGGTTTTCTCATGATGCTTTACTCATCTAAATATTCCAAATGCTCACCTAGAAGCTAATTGCCATGCTAATATGTTCTGTTTGATGACGACCAATATCCATAATGAAATTGGAATGTTGCAGCTCATGTTGAAATTGTGTTTGCTCATACTATTTTGCTACCTGGAGCATATGAGAAGAATATCCTATCTAACATTCCTTGTAAAATGTTGCAGCAGGTCTGTGTTTATCCTTGAAGTCATTGACAAAACTTGCAAAAGAATCAAGCTGAGATGTGCATTAATCTAGATGCTTTATGACTGCCTTAGAGTTTTTACAGCCAATGCATATGTTTGAGTCTAAAGTTAGAATATTTCTATCAATGAATACTGTCTCTTTGTACCTCAGTGCTCTCACCTGAGGATATTTTCATAATGTTCATGGCCTCTGACAACAGATGCTTATACCTCTGCATAGAAAACCAGGGTGGATTTAGGAATAGTTCAGGGATACCTAATGAAAACCATCAGATTTTGTAACTTGCTTAAAAAAATCACAACCTTTCTGTTTCTTTGAAGCTTTGATAATAGCAAGCTGTGTGTTCCTATCATTGTGGTTGCAGAGATCATTAAGATTTAAGAATGCTGGGTATGGTGGTGCATGCCTTTAATCCCAGCACTGGGGAGGCAGAGGTAGGAGGATCACCATGTGTTTGAGGCCAGCCTGGGATGACAGAGTGAGTACCAGGTCAGCCTGGGCTACAGTGTGACCCTACCTTGAAAAAAAAAAAGAGTCAAGACTTCTTTTTTCTTTGAGGCAGAGCAGAAGCACATAGAGTCAATATGAGGAATTATATTTGCATATATGTGTATTGAATAACAATCAAATAAACTATCTGTGGTAGTTTGAAAGGATGTCTTCCCAGTAGATTCAGGAGTTTTATTTAAAACTTGTCTCCAGCCTCCTGGTGGGAGGAGCTGTCACCTTGGACCTTGGGTGGGTGGATCCTAGGGCCCAGCCCTAAGGTGTTACTGGGGGTGGATATGGAATTCCAGCCTAAAGTATGCAGAGAGCAGTCTGAGCTCTGCCTGGAGTTCCCTGCTTTTTTTAAAATTTTTTATTTATTTGGTGTGTGTGTGTGTGTGTGTGTGTGTGTGTGTGTGTGTGTGTGTGCGTGTGTGTGTGTGTGGTGCTGGTGATGGGTTTCTCTCTCTGCTTGGACCTGGGAAAGGGGGCCAGCCTCTTTTGCCAGTATTGAACTTTCCCTGGATCTGTAAGCTTCAAATAAATTCCTTTTTATTCACATAAACTGTGCCTGGTTTGGAGTTTCATCCCAACAATTAACCTGACTATGACACTATCTTATCTTGAGCCTTCTTTGCTTTGAATATCAGGGGGGTATTTTAAGTTATCATTTGTATGTTACTTTTGTCTTACTGTGACAGAATACCTGGCAAAAATATTCTGAGGACAAAAGATTCACTTTGACTTACATTTTAAGGGGAAACTGTCATGATATTGAAGGCATGGGAGCTGATATGGCTTCTTCACATTGCAATAGATCAGGATTTCGGGAGGTGGGGTTAGCATCAGGGCCAGGTATAACTGGTTAAGCCCACTGCTTAGCAACTGACTTTCTCCCCCTAGGACCCACTCTTTGTATCAAAATCTGCATTAGGTTGAGATACATTATAAACGGAGAGTTATTGGATTGTTTTAACATAATAGGGTCTGGGTAAACTAATAATGCTGGATAAACAGAATGACATTTCCAACACAGAAAAGGGTGCCTCCATATTTTCAACCTGGAGCTGAAAGTCTAGAGGCTTCCTAGAGAGTCACTGGTGTTGAATCCACAAGGCCAAAGATCATGTGGTCTGATGTCAGCAGGCGGTAGGAGTGACAGACACAGCCACCCAGAAAAATTTGCACATTCGTGTGCTCCTTTCCTCAAACTTCTGTTCTTTATTTTCTGCTTCTGTAACATCTTCTCCACCAACCTCTTTTTCCTCCTTCACTTTTTCCAAAGTTTGAGAAAACCTGGGTAAAGATTTTTGGGAGATGCCTCTTTGAAAGACAAAGGCAATCTGTTACAAATATCATATGGAGTCCTGACAACCCTCCTGGAAGCACAGCTGAAAAAGTCAATCTGTGTGAGCCCATAACCAGTAGTCCCAGATCTTTAATAAAAGCACAGTGATGGCAAGTCCTGATGTATACAGGTAGCTGAAAAAGTGCTGACATACTACCTCTCAGCACAGATCCTGGACCAAACCTTGATGAAACAGGTCCACTACACTCCAGTATTTCTAACTTTAGAGTTTATGAAAGCTTTATTAGTCCTTGTACCCTGACAGAGCCTAAATTTACCATCTTCACAATAATATGACAAATAATATGAAGCATAGCTTTGCTAAACCACCCACTCAGTCTGGCCTGCTCTATGACATCTGCTTTTGCAATCCTCATCTCAAGAACTCCTCCCTACTCAGCAAACCTTCCCATTCTGGTCTGTCAATACATTGTTGACCATAAAAACATTCTACCATCTGCTCTCCTCCCAGCAACTTTGTTCAGTCCTCATCAAAGGTGATGTGAATATTGTCCACCCATGGGACCAGAATGTCCCTCAAAGTAATGGCACCAGGCTACCAGAACTATGAGGTGCCCAGAGGGATCTATGTGGGACCTTTGTCCAAGGGCCCCCTCCTGAGCACATGCTGCAGCCCCACCTCCCCACACCTGCCCTAGTGCATCCCCACAAACAGTTCCAAAGGTTTCTATATCACATGCTCAGATTTATCACCGACTCTTCACTCCTGGTACCAGTTTTATGTGTTAGTTATTTTTATCATTACTGTGAGCAAATACCTGACAGAAACAATTTAAGGGAAGAAAGGATTATTTTGACACGTGATTTATGCTGATCCAGTCCATCACAGGGAAACCATGGTGTTTGGCAGCAGCTTCCTCGTATTTTCTTTCTTTCTTTTTTTTTTTTTGTTTTTTTTTTTGTTTTTTTTTTTGTTTGTTTTTCGAGGTAGGGTCTCACTCTAGCCCAGGCTGACCTGGAATTCACTGTGTAGTCTCAGGCTGGCCTCGAACTCATGGCGATCCTCCAACCTCTGCATCCCGAGTGCTGGGATTAAAGGCTTGAGCCACCACACCCTACTTCCTCATATTTCTGCAGAGTGGAAGGCAGAGTAGTCATGCAAGGTTGTAACCTCCATAAGACCCAACCTCCAGATACCTACTTCTTCCTGCTAGTTCCCACTTCCTAAATTATTTCTAAAAACAGCACCACCAATTGGGACCAAGTTCTGACACATATAAGCTGTGGGGACATTTTACCTCAGACTCATAGTGTAGTGTAATTAAGAGACATATACTTCAAACATTAGTTCTTGTTCTATAATTATGATCAGAAGATGCCATTATATTCATAAATATTAAGTGATGGATTATTTTATCCTATGATTCACGTTTGATTTTAAATAAATTTTCAGTGTGATCAATATTTAAAAATATATCTATAAAGTTGTTACGAGATTGAAGGTCTATATCATATCTCTGTGCAACATATTCCTAATGAAGTACATTATATTTATAAATATTGCAACCCAAATCCTTAGGCATGTATGGAAACATAGTAACAGGGGACTTTGGGAATGTGTTAAGTATTACCAGAATATATTATGGTACCCCTGGCATCTACCTCACAGCATTGTTACTCTTAGAAACTGGTATTCCTATAGTTCTGAACATTGACTTTTAATGAACAAAAAAGCTGTATGGAAATAAGAGGAAAAGTAAATATGAAACAAAATTTTGCTTCCAAGCACTGGCATGTACTTGGTGGGCTCGAGGTTCATGTGAAGTGATCACATTTGTCAGTTGCCATTGGCTTGACTTTATGGTTTTCTTCCATGTTAAATGCATAAACCAATCAATATGTTATTTTTCTTGTAACAGCCCAGGTACATGTGATTCATTGCCTCTTTGTGGAAGAAAAATTGGCAAATTAACATATTTATGAAACTGTTCAGGTGATAGACTATGTTCAGAAAACAGTTCTCTGAGAAAGATTCTAAATTGTTTTACAAATATATGATTTGATAACCCATCTCCTTTTTTTCCCAACTCATACAGTCCTGAATGGTTAATATTGCACTTACCATTAAATGATAAGTCCATTCTAGTAACTCTACACATAAATATTTTCCCTTAACTAACCATGCATCACCTGTCTTTCAAACAGCCTTAGTTAGAAATGGGGACTTCTTCAACTGTCTTCTTCTGGAACAACACACAGGCAGAATTATTAGTTTTAAGCATCTGCAAGATATGCAAATAGCTCAGTATCCATGAAACATTTCTTCAGTTGTATTTCCAGAATCTCAATTGCATACAGCATGTGAGAACAAATGTTACTATCATAACATAATGCTTTCATTTTTCTATTTCTAGTCAATGTCTGATTTAGCATGCTCTTATTTTACTGTCAATTATGTAACATGATTAATGGGTTGCTTGTGCTATAATCCAAAATAAAGAGGTGCCCTCTAAGGTCCTTGAAATGAAAGAAAATAAATTTCCATTTTCTAATATTATTAAGTGTTCTGGACATGCCTCCAGCTAGGACTACAATTGACCCTCTCTTTTAAAGAAGCTTCCATTCCAGGAACTCCCACACAACTGGCTTTATCCCAGGTGCAACTGTTTACACGAATTTCCTTGTTTTATCTTCAAAGCAATTCTACAAAAAGGCTTTAGTTTTCTGATTTTGCAATGTGGACAGTGAGCTGAGCTTCCAAGAAGTTTCCTGATTTTTCACACTGTATTATAGATAATAAGTAGATGAACCCATCTCGGGTATATGAGCATTTTTATTCTATAATGATGAGAATTTTTAGCTTTCTCTGGATCTAAATAATCTTGGATTCATCTCTTGTTTTTTTCACTTCTCTGATCCTCCAACAAAACTACCAAAGTGTACAGATATGTTTGCTCACAATTGTGTACAGAAAAGCCCTCAGACTTCCCTTCTGTTTTCTTCTCTTCCCTATTCCCAGTTATCTTTGATTTCTATAGCCATTTAATAACATCGAAAGTATATATGCTTCCACCACCATCTCTAAGATAACATTTACTTTGCTATCCTGTGAAGAATGCTTCACTTTTGCTTTTTGAAATAAAAACATTCCTTTGTCTTTTACTTACAAAATATCACTATATTCAATAATTTAGTCAGTCTCTCTTCTAAGTGTTTACAATATAGTTAAAAGGTATGTGTGGTTTTAGACTCTGCATTTATGGGGCATACAGTACAAATATAGTGTAAATAAACAGAATAATTTCAGAAAATGATTTTTGGCATAGTGAAAATAAACCATAATAATGGGCTGGCAGAAGGTGCTAGGGTTATGTAAGATTTTTCTGAGGACAACATCTGTGCAGAGAAAGATACCGAGTATGGAGATATGTGCTCTGGATGCAACAGACACCCAAATAGAGTGACAAAGCAAGCTCCGGTCAAGTGGCAGCAACAGAATAAAAGAATTTAAAAAGATTCAAATAAATCCAATGAATGGCAATATATATTTCAAAGGAATAAAATGAAGACTGAGAAAGAGCAAAGAGGATACTGGGATAGGCATCTAGGTGGGCTTAGATCTCACCCAGTCTGAGAGTCTGAGAGTGACATAGACAAATATATATATATATATATATATATATATATATATATATATATATATATATATATATATATATATATAATACTAAGTAAATTAATTATTTACCTGGCATAGGCAAGATACTCTCTTAGGTCTTAGGAATGCAATGATGAACAAATCCCACATCAATCCTGACTTCCTGGCTCTTTATGTTTACTGGCTGAGTTTAAAGTTAATTAAACCATGATAAGAATGAACTCTGGTATTTCTGAGTAGACACTAAAGCCAACATGACAGCACAATTTTTTTGGTATACATAGTCCCTTGCGAATTTTTCTTAGTAATAGGACTAAATAATCTTTTGTTAAAGTTCCATAGTAGATTACTGTGTGGTGATAACTTTCACATTTAAGCAGACTATAGTTGTCTCTTGGTATCATGGTTCTAGGACCCCTGTAGATAGCAAATTCCATCAAGATCCTTATAGAAAATTATGTAGTAGTTATTTTTTCTTTTTTCTGTACTTTTTTTGTTTTTTCTTCTATAGTAGTTATTTTTTAAATATATATTTATTGTCCATAATGAGTTACATTATTTAGTGGGCAAACAATGCGTTGTTATTCCGAATTCCACAATTCCCCCCCTCCCCATCCCTGATCAGTTGGATATCCTCCTCCGTGGGCTGTCTGTATTAGTCCTTGTGGCAAGGGATCCTGTATATCCTAGTACTATAGCAGTTATTTTTATATAACATATGCCCATTCTCTGGTAAACTTGAAATTTATTACCACATTCCTTGTAATATCCAACACAATGTATATGCTATGCAAAGAGTTGTTATGGGGTATTGTTTAGAGAAAAGGGACAAAAAAGAGGTCTGCTCATATTCAGTACAAGTACCTTTGCCATTTTTCATGTGTTTAATTCATCTATGCAGACACCAAGATTCAAAAGATCAACTACTTACACTCCATAAAAGTATACTTCTTTGCAGTTTCTTCATCTTTAGCATAATGTTGTATATACAATAGGAAGTAAAATTAGCATGGAAGAGTTTGGTCATTCACCAATATTTACTAAGTGCTTATTATGTACTAGACTCTAGGATACCAAAAATATGAATTAAAACATTTAATTTCAAGAAACGTCATTCTCTAGCAGAAGAGACAACTTAATACTTACAGGATAGCAGGGAAATGGGGAGATGTTACAATGGAGTATTTGTAGATGTTGTAGAGGCATCTCCAAATTCAATATGTGAGAGAATGTACAAATGAACCAATATGTCCCTATATTCTACTTTTATGGTGATCACAGGCTCCTGACAGTGTGTGGTCACTAGCATGATGAGAAAAATGGTGTTACCACCATATAAATCGCTCATCTCAGCTACAATCTGTGTTTCCAGCTTTAAGCAAATGAACTCCCTCCCGCCCAGTGGTTATCTTTGATATATCTTATGTTATCTGAGCTCAACACTCATCTTTTCACAGGCCTTAACTTTACTTCTCATATTTTGACTTATGGGATTTTCCCTCCAAAGACAGACCTCACTCATTTTATTATAGTAAAATAGAAAATTAAATCTACTGAACCATCACAATTCTCAGTGCATGTCATTTGACTGTCACTGATAAAGTCATGAAGATGGAAATGGCTTACAAAATTTCCGGGCATGAATATAAATGTTTTTGGTGTCCCACATGAAGTCAACCTTCAACATTACGTCAAAATGGACAGATGGTTTAAGGTCAGCAAGAATACAATCATGAATTGTCTTTAGATAGCAATGGTTATTTTTATTATTCACTTTCTTCCTAGAAGTATGCTTTTGTAGTCATCTTTGGTGGATTCACACACCCATATTAATTGGCTAATTATATTTCTAGAAAGCTGCTCTCTGGTAGAAATAATTTTCAAAGTGAAACACTATGTACAATGTTATATTTTTCAATAGATTTCAATCAATTGTATTTTATTATGGTGAATAAGTGGAAACAAACATATAAAAGAAAAAATGTGGCCCATTGAAAAATTTTTAGCTTCTGAGAATTATAATTATGCAAAATTTATCATATACTGTTAAATGGCAACACATAATAGAAATAAAATTTCATGCTTTTCTGCAAGGTGTATTAATAGTTTCTCCAGCACCATTTGTTGATTATGTTGTCTTCTTGCCAATGTATGTTTTTGATAGCTTTGTCAAAAATTAGCTGGTCAGATATGTTTGGGTGTATTTCTGAGTAATTGATCTGATTCTTTTAATCAGCATGTCTGTTTTTGTGCCAGTACCATGCTATCCACGATAGCTGCATAGTTTGAGGTCAGGTACTGTGACACCTTCCGCCATGTTCTTTCTCCTCAGAGTGCTTTAGCTGTTCTTCATCTTTTATGCTTCCATATGAATTTGTAGATTTTTTTCTAATTCTGTGATGTAATTCTGATGGCAATTTATTGGTAATCTAGATATTTTCACAATATCAATTCTATCAATCCAAGACCATGGAAGATCTTTCCATCATCTAGTATCTAAAGAAGATCTAAAGAAATTTCTTTCTTATGCATCTTAAAGCCATCATTGTAGAGGTTTTTCACTTTCTTAGGTTTATTTCTAGGAACTTTATCTTTTTAAATCTATTGTGAACAGAATAGATTTCCTAATTTTTTCTTAACAAATTCATTATTGTGATATGTGAAAGCTACTGATTTTTATATGCTGACGTATCATACAGCATTACTGAATGTGTTTACTAAATTTAACAGTTTTCTGAGAGAATCTGTACTCTCTTTTAAATATAGAATCATGTAATTTACAAATAAGAGTAATTTATGTTCTACTTTTTCCAAATCTTATTCCTTTTATATCTTCCTCCTTGTCATATTGCTGTAGCTAAGACTTCAAGCACTATGATGAATCAAAGTGGAGAGAATGGGCACCCTTGTCTCACTCCAGATTTTATAAGAAATGCCTCAGTTTTTCCTTATTTAGTATAATTTTTGGTTATAGGTATGTCACATATTGTCTTTATCGTTATAAGGTATGTTTTGTCTGTTTCTAATTTATCCTGAACTTTTATAATGCAGGTATATTGAACTTTGTCCATTTCTTTTCTGAATCTCTCAAGATGATTATGTGATCATTTATATGATGTATTTATTGATTTCCTTATGTTGAGTAAGTCCTGCATCCATGAGCTGAGGCCCACTTGGTCTTTATGTGTTCATGAATTCAAGTTACAAGTATTTTACTGAGAAGCTTTGAATCTTTTTAATCAGGAAAGTTGGTCTGTAGGGTTTTTTTTTCTGTGTCTTTATCTGGCTTTGGTATCAAGGTTTCACTGGCTTCAGAGAATGAGATCTTGTCAATTGAAGAAATCATGAAAGAGAGTAGAAACCGATGCGGATGGACAAAACTATGTAAGGAACATTGAGAAATTTATTTGGTGTTCCTGGCTGATGGTGGCTTCTCTCTGCTTGGGTTTAGGAATGGGAGCCAGCTTCTTCTGCCATTGATGAAAATTCCCTGGATCTGTAAGCTTTAAATCAATCCCTTCTTCCTTGCAATTGTTTCCGGTTTGTATGTACATCCCAGCAATGTGGAGCTGACTACTGCAAACATACTTTTCCTAGGACCCAAGTATGAATTTCTCCAGGTGACATATTTGATATTTGTGGCTTGGGTCCTTCTACTTATCAAAGCTTCACTTAATGTTAAGCTTCTCTATGTCAGTTGTCTATTCTCAAGGAATGGGCTATTTCCAAAAATACTTCCAAGATCATCATGCAAATGTTCTCTCAGCAGGTTTATCCTCTAGTATCTGCGGAAGAATGTGATCATATCCACCACCAAGGAAATAGAGATTGGGTGACCCTTTGTAATGTCACACATGTCAAACTGGATAACTGCAATAGAATTTACATGACTGCTAAACAGCCAGTGGACAGGAAGTAGCAAATCAAAATGTGCTAAATCTATACCCCATATTTCTACATTGAGAATAGCAGAACACTATGTCATAATTAAATGTGAGGAGAAGTTTGATAGATCTAAAGCAATAACCTCAAGAAGATGGATAGATCTCTAAAAACAATCTATAGAACCAAAAGGTTCAACTTGTACAGAAAACTCATGTTTCGAATTGCTAAGTGTCATTTAATTTTAACTCATGCATGAAAGTTACTTCAGCCTTTGGAAATAATAATCAAAACACAGCACCATATATCTATTTACTTTGGGTCTATTGATTTTATTATTTTTAATACTCATAAAAGTTATGCATTATGAGTATGCTGATCAGATTAATTCTACATGCATGCTTTTCCCAGTGACTGTGGTATGGTTCTGCAGAAAATTTGAAAAACAATGTGAAGACATAAAATTTCCTCTTTACAGCTTACTACTACTAAAATTGTTTCTCAAATCATAAACGCTTTACTTTCTCTTCAGTGAAATGCTTCTTTTATAGCTTTTAGTTGCCATGCATATATGTCTGTCTTAAAGAAACAGAAGCAAAAGGGCAAGGAAAGAGAAAATATATGCACAGAAGACAGATGTGTTCCCCAGCCTTCCCACCTGACCCTAAGGCAGAAAAGGCTGTGCTGAGGGCAACTTCTGGGAAAAGCAATTTCAGCTTTTTCCCCCCTTGCCGTGGCTATATATCCAGCAATGCCAAGTTCTGTAGAGAAGAGGCACTTCTTCATAAAAGCAGATTCATTCTCAGAAATCACTCAGCAGGAGTTGTCAGAAACACTCCAAGCTAATTCAAACAGTTATAACTCGCTTGAATTTTGACTAATACAGTAGTTTGGTTTGAGTTGTTAAATAATTTTTTAAATTTTAAAATATTTGACCAAAATGTAATTAAACTTTTTTCTGTACAATTCAAATTCAATTTCTGTGTCAGAATCAGAATTTATTTCTAGACTTAAAGTAAGCTTTTCCTGATGGAGACAGGCCCTTCCCAGTAATGAACTATTTTTAGAAGAAAGAGACTATAATTTTGAAGATATTTAATAAAATGTCAAAGATATGAGAATATGTTTTGGAATAGAACCAGGTCAGCTTGAGACACAATCTGCTGACAGGCCACTTCTCTGATCGTCCACCTTATGTTCCCTTTCCTGTGGCTGACATTTAAAGCTGAGCCATCACGTCTTTTGTGGGATGTCATCCTTTAGCCTTTCTTGGCTGAATTTACTGTGCAGTGTATGTGGCTAGTTTCTCATCTGTGATTGTGAGTACCCTGACAGCAAGAATTGCATCTTAGTCATCTCTTATATTTTTAGCACCTGGTGCAGTATGAGGAACACATCAAGGTTATAAAAAATTGAAAGCAAATGGATGAATAAAAGAGGAAATCTCTATTCCATAAGGCTTTTGCAAATCAGAAGTTCACCGATTAAACCTCCTACTGAGCAGTTTACCACTTCCAAAAGAGAGTTCAACCCTTCTCTAGGAACACAACATACACGTCACAGGATATGTACTCTCACAGTGACACAGACTGGCAGTCAGCAATCTGAAATGGATCTGACAGGAATGCCTATGGACATGCTAGACTCAGTGATGGAGTGAGAGCACTCAGAAAGGAACTGCATGCCCTGCTCAGATCAGCACACACTCACCCAGCCGCATACCCCCTCTAGAAGCCTGCTATACCACTAGAACAATTTGATTCAACTTTCATAGCTACTAAACTAACTACCCCTTCATAGTTATTCAGTGAATTTATTTTTAATTTGTCTACACAAAGAAGAAATTATTACTGTTTAAGTAGCAAAAAAAGTTTGTATACCCAAGGCTAAATTAAATGAAGTGTAATTAGATACATTAAAATTAAACATATTTCCAAAAGTTGAAAGATACATCTCATTATGCTTTATAATCTAAGCTTTTGAAATGGTATGGAAATGCACCATTGCTATAAGTCTGCAGTCATTCGAGAGAGGCAAAGGCGCAATTCGCTTGATTAAAATTGATTGATACTAACAGTTTCAGAACTCACCTGGAATGAGGAAAGACTTTCAACCAAAGAAGTATAATTATCTCAGTGGCATAGGGCATTCCACCTTGTGTGACAGGTTGGATATAAAGGAAGAATGGCTCTATCAAAAGCAAGTCTTTATGGATGAGGAAAGATTGAAAGCCCTATAGAGAAAGAATAAAACTGACTTGACAACAGTCTGTCGAGGAATGGTCCGAACTCACTATCGCAGCTTTTCTCTGTGTTGAGGTATTTTTTTTCCATAACATTCTTCCTCATTCCTCAATGTTGTATTTCCTTAGTCCCAAGACAGAAAATCAACAAAGTGCCTCCTTCCTTCATTTTTAAACATAATGTGTCCTATCATTAACTTTTAAAGAAAACTAAAAAAGTTTAAGAGATATAAATACAGAAAATGCTTCCAAATGCATATATATATATATATATATATGTCATTAAGATTATAGGGATTGAGTACTGAGAGCCTACTACCTGGTGTGGTCTATTTTGAAGTCAATTTGTAGTTGTTAATCCCTTAGATGTTCTGGAGTTACATTGTGATCCCATTTGAAGATGCACTCTATGATAAGTTTCTACAACCTCTGAAGTGACATGCACTGTACAAGGGAGGCTCCTCTCTTTTTGTTTGTTTGTTTGTTTATTTATCTATCTATCTATGACAATGTCCCAGGTAGGACTCTCACTAAAGTCAGAGTAAAGTATTTTCTACTTCTCTCTGGTCTGTGATAACCCCTGCTAATTCAGCCCAAGCCAAGCTCTCTGAGATCACAGTGTTCAGTGTTCACTCACTGGGTTTCACTTCTGTCATTTCAATTGCTTTTCAAGGAGGCTGGGATGCATTTTCTTTAAAGTTCCCAAATTGTGATGTGGAGCCATATTTGAAACAATTGCTCTAAGAACTGAGTGAAGAAAAATTCTAATGATAGGGTACAGTGAGTTGTCTCTAACTATTTCTGAGGTTTTTTTTTTTTCAATACTGTCCTTTCACTTTGATCCTTTGATTGTAAGTCTTGCAAGAAAACTACTTCTTTTATCAAGTGAAACATTGTTTCTCAGGAGGGGAGGAACACAGTATCAGACATTGTCAACACCTTAAATTCTTTTTGGCACAATGTCAGGTATAAGAAGATGAATTAGTTATCTTGATAATTTTCTCTCCAACTATCTCCAATGCTCATATATGGAGGATTTGGGGTTTATCATGTGAGGAAGTTCTCTACATACAAAAAAGATATAAAGTTTGAAACTGAGGTAGTGTTAAAAGATGAGAATTATAAGCAGAACTAATACTTTTGTCCTCTGTGGATACTTAAATGTAAGTGTCACTTATCTCTAGAGTATTCTTGGTAACACATCTGAGACTTTTATGATTCTATCACAGGCTATGAATTTTCTGGAGCTCAAATTTATTTCTACATCTTTGTAATCTAAGTAGATGTTTAAAATGCATGGCTTTTGCATTCCCTCCAGAATCTTTTTCCTATGGAAAAAAAGTCCAAACTTTCAATCTAAAAGACTCTTGGCCATAAAATGATGGGTTCCAGGGATTTAATGGGAAGATTAGAAAATAGAGAAAAAAGGTTTCTTTTAAATTATGTATACTTGATATCTCTCTCTTCTTCTCCCTCTTTCCCTCCCTCCTCCCCTCTGTGTAAGACAGGTAGAATAAAAATTAAGATGAATATTTGCCAGTGAACAAATGATACAGCAAAGGGAAAATCATGTCCTTTTTATTTTTTAAATGTAGCCCTAACTAATTCATTAACCCAGAAAAGATCTTTTCTATCCCAGCTTCCCTCAGAGGGGCATTATTTTCAATGATATGCTGACTTAATCCAGCCATTTGCAAAGGCACAACCATGATGCCACTTCAGTGAGCTAAAGATGTTACTTATATTTTGGCCTGTGGCATGTTTTTCTCCTGTGTCAGAAAACTCATCAGTTAAAAATCCACACAGATTGCCAACTACAAAATAAGCACTCAGCTCTGAAATCACTCTGCTCATTCAAATTGTGTTCTGAAGGGAATTGGTCAGGCTGCATTTGACACAGCAAGGAACAACACGACAACATATGCTGAAGTGACACAGTCTGGGAAACAAGGAACAAAGCGTGTCCTGCTGTCTGAGACTGTGGTTACTATCCAGTGTGCATCAGAGTCTAAGAGACAGATAAACTCCCTGAGCAGTTCTGCAACAGGGAAAAGGGAAAACAGGGAAAACAATGATGACAGAGACGCTTTGTTGTTGTGTTTTTGTGTGCGTATGTGGCATGTTGCTTGTATATTTCTGAGGACAAGATTTTGGAAAATCACAATACATGTTTTGAAGCAGGAAGAAAGAGGGTCATGTTTGTCTGTTTCATAAGCAGACACAGACGAGGCATTCAGGATGGGAAGTTGTGCAAGTAAATAAATGTAGAATATTGCAAATGGTATACGACATTAAAGCAGCATGCCATTTACAATTATATGTCTATTTTTCAGGCACTGTGTTCAAAAGTAATCATTTCCAGAGAAATAAAAAAGGAGACCAGGAAAATAAAATAGCGAAAGTATTTTCCTAGCTAAACTTTAGGTTGAAATGATTTAAGTTAACTCATCTAAAGGTAACCAAATTAGATACATTTGATGTTTTTATTTTATTAAACCCATAGAATCTAGGGGGAAATAATACAATATTTGAAAGTACAGTTTCACAGATCTCAATTGCTTCATTTATTAAAAGAGGGAAACTTCTCTAGATGATCCATAAAAGCTCTTGTAGAGCTAGAATATTGTTTCTTGAGAAAATAAATAACCTTACTGGAGGATAAGAGATTACATTGACCCTTAATTACAATTTTATTTGCAGAATCATAAAAAAGAATCTAACAGTGCCAGGGATCAGTAATAAGATATGTATATTTATTTTCAAAATATAAAACTTGTATCTCCTTACATACAAAGCAATAATGACTGGAATGTAAATATTAGTGATGTGTTTACTGTGTGCATGAATATCAATTAGCTATCTATTCACCTTAATCCCTGAAGATTTCTGAACCAGTCTATTTATTATATCTTTAGTCCTGTCTGGGTACCATTTACACTGCAATTATGTTACAATAAATGCAAGTACTGTATGTGACGTGGTTTATTTAATCTTCACAGTAGTGTGTGTGTGTGTGTGTGTGTGTGTGTGTGTGTGTGTGTGTGTGTGTTGCGGGGGAGGTATCTGTTGTAGAAAATGACAAAATGTAATGTCATCTCAAAGAGGTCAACTAACCTCTCCCATCTACTCACTGACCCCTGTAGAAAGTGTTTAAAGCGCTGAAGTCAATACACTACTTTTTCAGGATTCCACACAAAAAGCAATCGAGAGGAATATACAAGAAAGAGATGAAGGCTGGCGAAATGACCAGAAGTTGAGAGGTAATGCAACTCCTTGCAAACATCCCCGCTCAGACGACTGTGCCCAGGCACCAATCCTTCAAACAATGAGTCCCAACAGTATGGACTGTGCTGACTTCCCAAAATGCCATTCCACAAAGGAGCCCTCCTTTCTCCTCTGGCCAATTTCTTCCTCTTTACCCCAAACTCTGAGTATAAGCCTGCTTCTTGAAAGAAAATCCCATTCCCTGTTTCATTGTTCGGTTTATTGAAATTCTTTGTCTAACTCTTCATATCTGGTTAAATACACCTTTCTCTGCTCAGGTTTACTCTGTTTTGAGGTTTAAAGATGAAAGATGATCAGCCTGGAAATACAATATAAACAGGGAGATATGGTGGGTGAGGGTGTAGGAAACCCTGTACTCCTGGGTGGATTCAGTGAAGGAAAAGGAGGAAGAAGGCTGGCTTTTCCCCATATAAGACCTTTTCCATAGAACTATAGCAATAGCAGAAAACATGTGATGTGGATGTGAAACTGTAATGACACTGAATGGTCAGGGGCTCTCTACCCAGCACAGGAGTGACAGCATGCCTAGAGTCAGGTGTTTTTAAAATGTTCTTCCTCTTCCTTTCTCTCTGTCTCTCTGTCTCTCTGTCTCTCTGTCTCTGTTCTTTTGATACTGCAGATCCCAAGTACCACCTTTCATTGCATGTCCTATATCAAGCCCAGGTCTCTTCTTAATACTTCCTATCTGCTCAGGTTAGTCCTCCACACCTGCCTCCATGCATTACCATGATATTTTTACAAAGCAGTGTTTGGATGCTCTCATTGGTGCCAGCCGGGCTGGGTTTAGAGTTGAGGGGATCAGTGAAACATAAGTACCTATTTCAAAAAGCATTAAAACTTTCAAGAGAACAACAGCTTACAAGACATTTCTGAGTGTGGGGTCCTGTGTACACAGGTTACACAGCTCTGATGCCAGCCTGGAGAGCCCTGCTTGATGAAATCTGTAACCCTAGTTGATTTTCCTTCCAGACTGTAAAAGCCATAAAATGTCTCTGTCATCAGAAATTATGCAAAACAGCAGACATTTGCTTTTTATCAGATCTCACGGTTCTAGGGTGTCATTATTAAATTACAACATTCTCCTGAAATTGTACTTGTGGTTTTTAATTCAACCTTGCTTCTCTACTTTCTTTCCAATGATTGGCATAAGGCCATCTTTCATATTAACTCTCCAACACTTTCATGCCCAGCATTGGACAAAGCAAGGCAATCTACCATTATGGTCTCCTCATACCTGCCTAACCCTACACAGACCTCTGACTCCCTGACATGAACACAGGCACCTTCACAACCCACTTCATTAACACCGAAAGACTTGAGGACAATCAGCCCATTGGCAAGCTGTCCTTATCCACTATCAGTCTAGAGGGGACACTGGGGAAGCATATTTGGAGTTCTAACAGGTTACTGTACAATTTTCAGGGACAGAGAGAGGGATATGGGGGCACCATCACAAGATTTGCTCATACAATGTATATAATTATTCATAATAAAGATATTAATTTAACCTTTTTCATATTTTCAATGAATATGCTATATTGCTTTTAGTCTTTATTGTAAATTATGTTAAACGTGTATATAAAATTTAACAGACTCTACACCCATGAAGCAGCAACATCTCCATATGCAACCCTCCCTTATCCCCTAGCAATGACAATTCTTTGTTATGTCTTTAAGAATTTGAAGGCTGGAGAGATGGCTCATTGAATCATGTGCTTACTGTACATGTGAGAACCAGATTTCAGATTCCTGGCACCCCTTTATGTGCTGGTGAGCTGTGGACACCTACCTGAAATCCCAGTGCTTAGGAGTCAGAGACATGGAGACATGGGATCCATGGGACAATTAGCCCACTTATACTAGCTGATTTAATGAGGTCCGTGTCAAGTGAGAGACCCTGCCTCAGTCAAATTAATGATAAAAGCAATTAAGAAAGACACCCAATGTCAACCTCTGGAATCCACATGTATATACATGTGCATGCACACCCATACCCTTTTGTACCCACCCATACCACATGCCATATAGTGGAATGCTATTGTTTGAATCTGGGGTGTCCCTTAAAGGCCCATGTGTTAAAGGTTTCATATTCAGCTTGGTGCTCTTTGGAGGTGATGGAACCCTTAAGAGGTGAGGCATAGTAGAGAAAAGATCATTGAGGTATGCCCTTGGAAGGGATAATGGAAGCCTGGCCCCTTCTGGTCTCTTTTTTTGCACCCTGGTCATCTTGAGTCGAATAGGCCTCTTTTGCCTCATGCTTTTTCTGTGATGCACTGTGTCACCACAGGCCAAAGTAAAAGGGTCAACGAATCACAGCATGAAACTTCAACCTGTGAGCTGAAGTAAATACTTAAGCTGATTCTCTCCGGTATTTTATCATAGTGACGAGCCAACTAACACTTGTGACCCTGCAGTTTTCATTTCTGGGTATCTGGCTTATTTGATTCTAAGTTTTGATGTAACTTTTCAAGTGAATGTGATGACCTGGTAGGGGATCCCTTTAGGGAGAATCAGTAGACAGCTAGGAAGCTTTAGGGAAATTGCTTATTTCTGTAGTAAATAATCCTGAAAGAGTGTGGAATCTGGTCAGTGTGTTATAAATATTTTCTCATCCCCACCTTCCTCATGCAGTCTCTTTTCCTTTGCTGCTTCCTTGTTCCTCAAGAATAATAAAAATCCCTTGAAGTCAAATTTTTTGGTCTAAATTTGCAAGGTGGGCTGTTGAGGTTATGTGCAATAAGAAAATGCCTTTTGCCTTTTCCTCTTCCAAATTACATAATAATCATTTAGGTAACACAACTTGCAGCCTATATTTTCTTATTAATAGATTTTCTCTCTCTCTCTCTCTCTCTCTCTCTCTCTCTCTCTCTCTCTCTCTCTCTCACTCATTCCTACTTTATTCTCCCAACTTCATCCTTTGTGCTGGGAACACTTTGTCTACTTATGCAAATCGTTGTAGACTGGCCTTGATAAATGATCTGTGTTTTTGTAATTAAGACCAGTTCAGTAATTGTTTTCGATAGAGGCCAGAGATCTTCCCAGAAGGATAAACCATCCACTTTCAGGAAGGACATTTTGGTCTCTGAGGAAGGAAAGATGAGATGAAGTCTTCTGTCCACTTTGCCAAAGGGTTGTTCCTGTTCGTGCTTCTTGCACAGGGTTGTCTGGAATCCATCTGCTGGAAGCTGGCTCAGAACAAAGGGGCTGATTCCATAGACTTTCCTGGAAACTGAGAAGTGGTAAACCTAGCTAACCTTTAGAAAAAAAGCAGGAAGCAAAGCCAAATCGAAAGGTAATAAAAGTGGCCTTTAGACATGACAAACGATCTGCTGGGCTCTGCTTTAAAGAGCGGGTGCACTGGAATCATTCTTTGGAAACCAGGAGGCTGACTCATAGTGCACGTTAAGTGTGCAGCATACGTTAAGTGTGTTTATTTATACAGAACTATTCCTTTTGTTTCCCTTAAAATATCTACCAACTCCAACTCACTCTGAGTACAAGCAAGGGTTGTGACAACCCATAAGAATCCCACAGTTTGTACTTGAGCACAAAACCAAACCTTCAAAATATACTTCATGAGATATCCCTTGCAGACGAAACAAATAACCAACCCCAGGAAAGGAACAGAGAACAAACAAAATAACACAAAAGAGATAGCAGAAACAGCTCAGATACCAACCTTCATATTCTCTACAACATGGCAAACCTCACAGTTATAACTTTGAATGTAAATGGACTCAATTCTCATATAAAAAGACACAGGATAGCAGGTTGGATAAGGAAAATGGACCCTTCCATCTGTTGCATTCAAGAAACACACCTTCTCGCTAAAGACAGTAACCTACTGAGAATAAAAGGGTGGAAAACAATCTTCCAGGCATGTGGGAAAAATAAAAAAGCAGGTGTGGCTACTCTAATATCTGACAAAATAGACTTTAAGC
>PVHP010010433.1:0-47683 GCA_004024765.1 Zapus hudsonius
TGAATATTGTACACGTATCTTTATCTTTGCAGTTGTAAATCTCCATGCTCAGTCATGCATGGATATGTATGATTCTTGTGGTACTTTGAATGGATGTCCCCCAATAGATTCAAGAGTTTATTAAAGTTCTTCTCCAGGTACCTGACTGGAGTCATCTTGGATGGATCCTGGGGTTCAGGCCTAAGGTGTTTCTGGGGTGGATCTGAAATTCCAGCCATACATATGCAAAGATCAGTCTGATCTCAAGCCTGGAGTTCCTGCTGTTTGTGAGTTTGAGTATGCTTGCTTGCTTTGGAGTTGCTGATGGTGGGTTTCTCTCTCTGCTTGGACCCATGGGGACATCCTCTTTCTCCATTATGGAACTTCCCCTGGATCTATAACTTCAATAAATACTTTTCTCCCAAACTGTGCATTTTTGAGATTCATCCCAGCCATGTGTGGCTGACTATGACAATACTTATTTAGTTGAGTGCAATAATAATGAGCTATTATTACTTGAAATGTTGGATACTTGATCACAAGACCACTTGTTGATAGATTAATGTCTACATACCAGGATAATAGAAGAAGGCATTTTCTTTACGTTAGTGGAAGAATCTTATATATGTCTCTTCCTAGGTTTATCTAAAGTTTCTTAGTGTCTGTAAAGTCTCAGTTCCTGCATATTTAGAAATTAAATTACACAGTGCATGCAAAAGGCTTACTCAGCATCTGGCAATAAATGGATGGCAACTTAAAATTTGAAATTCATAAGACTAATATTCTAAGTGTTTTACAAATTAGAGTACTTAGCTTTCAGGTGCAATAATTCCTTTTTTCTTATCCAATCTATTATGGTTGTTATTTTCTGTTTAAGCTTCATGGAATGTGTGATGCTGAGAGCGAAGATTCCAAAGGCTGAGCATGATTGAAGACTTTTGTGGGTGTTTTGCAAAATGACTTTTACAGATCTTCATTCCTCTTCTCCACATAAATTCCTGCTTGGCTTATTTTTGAACTAATATCATTTGATGTGGATAAGTTTAGAATAATAAGCACCACAGAAGCGGAAATCTCTACACGTTAATTATATTTAATTATATTCACATATACTTCTAAAAACCAATTCAGCATAGATGATTTAGTACATCAAAATGTTCTCTATGCAACAGTTTTATAAGAGAAATAGTTGACTACCTTTATACCATATATATATATGTATATATATATATAAATATGTAACAAAATAAGATAAAGTAAACTTACATCAAAGATGATTTTTTTAACACTTCCTACTGGGAGGAAACACTGAACCAAGACACAAACACTTGTGCAATGGAAGAGCCAAATCCTGGGGGAGGCAATCAACAGCTTTTAATTAGGCCAAGTAATCCACTCAGTGATGAGGAGCCCTTGACTGGAATTGGGGACTCAGGGTGTAACATATTGGGAACCAAAATTTTGGGCCTCCAAAAAGAAATTCACTTTACAAGTGATTTACAAAGATATTACTCACAATAGAATCTAGCCAATTCAGAAATTTGTATCTCAGTTAACCTATACTGATATCACTCTCTTATAGAGATTCTGTTTGTATTTTTCAGAAGGCAGCCAGAGAGCTGTGGTCTTTCCAACCCTACCAACGAACCACAGGCCGATAGCTGACGGCAAGAGATGAGCCACCCCAGACCTCCTTTGAAGGATCCACATAGAACCCTGCAGAGAGTGGTGGGATAAGCAAGAGACCTATATGCACAGCCAATCAGTCAACACAGGATAAGCCAACAAGACATTCACCAAGGATTTTCAGCTCAACCTAAAGCAGAAGTACAAAAGGCCCCTAAGACCTCAACAATAAAACAGCCTTAATACTCATCCACCATGACTCAGGGAACTGAGCAGAAGAGGAGGCAGAAAGATTGTAAGAGCCATGGTGGGGGAGAATATCCAGAGACATGGCTCCCCCTCAGCAACAACATATAAAGGGGGATGGAACAGGTTGACTCCTAGGCTATCCATAATCCCTTACCCCATGGACTGATCCAGACTACCCACGGAGGAGGATACACAGCTGATTGCGGACAGGGAAGAGGGAAATTGGGGAATTGGGAACACCAACACATTATTTGTTCATTCAATGTATGTAAATATGGATAATAATGATAAATTTTATTAAAAAATCTATCCAATTTAATCTAAATAATTTTATTATTTTACAGTAGTAGAATTCAAAACATGTAAGTTTGTATCCTTTCACTGCATATCTGTGTTGTTAGTTGGGATAGAAAAAGCAAATGCACTTCCATAGCAATCAATTGGGACATATTTCTGTGCCCATGTTATAGATTAGAATTTAGCTAGAGAGGGATGACTTGTTAAAGTCACAGACATCTCATAATCAGACTCAAAATTGCAGAATCAGAATTTTGACAAATTACATTCTTTGTATTAATGTTGCATTTAACTTGACAGTGTTTCGTTTATTTTTTATGCAAAATCACTGAACATTTTCAATAGAAAGGTTGAAAACCAGATAATTACAACAATTACAGTACTTGGCATTGCTTTGTCTCTTGAATCTGCACCCAATCCTATGTTCTATGGACAATACAAATTAGTGACTGTCATAAAAATCCTATTCACTGTTTATCTAATTTTTTTACTTAATAATTTCTTTGCTTTCCTGTGGGACTTCCAATACCTGGGGCAGAGCTCTAAGACAGCATTCATGTTAATAAAGTATGTCTTTGGAAGATAGGAACAGACAAATCAAAACAAAGAGTTTGATTAACTACATAATAATTATTTTAGTTAAGAAGGTTTCATTTGAGTCTAAAATTTCTGATTATACAGAAAAATAAGGAAATCATCTGTAGCTTTCAGTACATTGTAAACTAAAGGTTCATATTGATATTCTAAAATCAACAGCCCAACCCAGGTATGGACCCTGTGTATTTCACAACCAACCTGCCAGGCAAGATATGCCCACTGGAATAATAATGGTACCAATGCTATGGGAGTAATCAATTGCTTTCTAATTGGGTTTGTGGCCCTCTACGCAGGAGGGATTTCATACCTAGAACACTTAAATCATGCAAATCATTGTTTTCCATTAATTTGCAGAGGAAGTGTGACTGTTGCTTTCTGGATCAAAGGTTTCATTCATCTTTGCAATTAGCTTGGCAGTAGCTATCCTTTCTTTTGGTCCCACTTATCAATGTAATGCTCTTCTAAAAGCAACAAAAATGAAAGATAATTCAGTTACAATGTAAATAGGTAAGTGGATATAACTATATATATTTTTTTTACTTTGCAAATACGAAATCAAAATGTTCTTCAAACAATTTTATATACCTAGAAACAGGATTATCTACTATATAGTACATGAATTTCAGGCTGTAAATTAAATTGTATGATTCATGCACTTTTCTAAGAATCTGAATGACTTTCAAATGAGCCAGGTCCTTTATGTTCTCTAATCCTTCTTAGAAAGTAAATGGAAGGAATATGCTGATTCTTCTCTTTACATTAATACTTCACATAATAGCCTTTTAAGTATATGCTCCAATCATTTTACTTCTTTAATTGGATTATATTATTTCTCAGTTCCTTCAGAGTTGCAATTTGGCAAAAAAAAAAAGTGTCTAAAATACCCTTTCTTTTTTGCTTAGCACTAAACTTTAAGTTAAAGAGCTAGTCACATTGGATGATAGGTTCAACGATGCAAAAAAATGTGCTTATAACATGTTTTTGTTAAGATGGGCTTATGGACTCTGCAAAGAGCAGCTGAAGATATAGGTGTGCTAGTGATCACTGAAACAATACAGCTTTCTTTGGGCTTAATTATTTGAATTTGCCTATTTATATATTGCCCATAAGTATTTAGGTTATTCAAATATAAAAGAATAGAAATGATCCTATGCTCTTTCATGGGCTATTAGGCTTTATGAAAATATATCAAATAGATCATCCACGAGAGACTTAACTTTTGTGTTAAGTGAATTTTTACGTTAAAACAAAAAAGATCATTTTGGCCTAGATTCCATGAAGAGCAAGATTCTAGTCAAAACTGTAAATCCAGGGCACTTTGTCACCTCCATGTGAGGGAGAATTATAGAGGAGACATACTTAGTAAGAGGATTGCTTGGTCACTTTCATCTCCACTGAAATATCTTTTAATATGACAGGTTTTGTTGATGTCAAATTTGAGGAAGTAAAACTTCAGAACAGGGGATTTGTCTATTATATCTTTGATTTTTATATGTCTGCACTACATTTGTAACTTGAAAATGTGAATATAAAAAAGAAAAAATTAAAAAAAGCTTGATAAAAGACTATCTCAGGAAACAATCTGCACAATGATATACAAATCTAGATATAACATGAAAATAACTAGAATTTCTATCAATTATAATATGAACTACTATTTCACTTTAATGCATTTTATGTACATATTTATTGTGTGAATAATTTGTCTGATGGAAATGCTTAGTCTTTATTTAATATGTATACATTTTGACAGGTCTATAAATAAAATGGTAGTATAGACTGAATGTTCTTTTTCTCTCCATATTTATATATTGAAACTTCAACCCCTAAACTGATAGTATTTGAACTAAGGCATTTGCAAGTTGATTACTTGGGGTCAGATGAGTTCATGGGGGCCTCATGATGGGAGTTTTGCCTTAAATCATAAGGCACATAACTCTGCCTCTGTCAGCAGAGAGCACATCAGAAAGACTCTCACCAGATCCTGACTGTGTTGCCAGCTTGATTGTGGCTAACCTTCTCTAGACCTATGAGAAAATTCATTCTGTTTCTTAAGCCATTTTGTGCTTTTTTTTGTCATGGTCACCACTTGTGGAGGAAAGGGTTTATTTTGGCTTACACAAGGGGAAGCTCATGAGTACAGGCAAAAACATGGCATGAGCAGAGCCTGGTCATCCCCTCCTGGGATCCCTATTGTTTTTTTGATTGCCTTAATCAATCAATGCAGTGAAACAGCTCAAACAGACTGTTTGAAAATGCCATCTTTTTTTCTCAGTTCAGGACACACAGCTCTAGAGTGTGAAGAACATGGTATTACTTAAAATTATACAACTTTCACAGGTTTACTCTACTCTGTTTTTATATTTCTGGATAATGCATTCTACTAAAGCTAGCTTATTTTTATCCTCTATACTACTAGAAATAAGATACTAGTTTAAATAAGATAATATAATCAACATTATTATGGTTGTGGTGGCCAAAGGGAGTAGATTCATAGCATACTAAATTGAAATTACAGTTATTTCCAACTCTTACAGTGTTTTGGCAGGTAGAGAGGCCAGACATATCTGTACATATCTGTGTCTTATGGTGTGTATCATTTCAGTGGCATATACCTAATCATAAGTGAATAAAGTTCATTCAAAGACTTTTTCAGATACTTGAGGACAAAACATAATTCTTCAATTTTACCTAAAATATTAATTCAAAGTAATGAAGGAGAGGGAGATGGTGACTTGTTTGGACAGGAACTCAATGTGTTCTGTTACCATTCTGTTCTTCAGAAACAGAAAAGGCCAGAGACTTATCAATACAGAAATTATTATCTTGACTGGAAATATGAATTTTAATGGACTTAAATGTAATTTGAGGGTTTATACAAATTTGATATTTTTTGAATCCACAATAATCCCAAAATGCTTCTTGCTTTCTTCATACCTATGTTACTAGCTCTTAATAAGTTGGAGAAAAAAAAATAACATCTTGAATGACACATAAAATGTAGAAACACTAAGAAGGAAGAGTAGGGAAGACAGCCCTTACTTGGCTGCATTCCTTGCCTGTTACATTTCTCTATCACCAGATCATGGGTCTGCAACTTGTTTGTGGGTATAGTCCAACATCCACACTAGGGTAGCAAATTTGTGGATGTCACTCCTGTCTCCCTGTGACTCCACATTGTAGCTTAAGGGGGGAAATGTTAAAATTAATATATACAGATGACCATCTAATGAAAGGAATTGGTTTCATCATCTTTGAGTCATCATACTTTCTGAATTGTTAGTGATGTATATTGATCATATAAAGGAATAGATTGAGTAGATTTTCACACACGTGTTTCATGCACTTTGGTCATATTCACTAATTTTACCCTCCACTGTTCCCCCTGTTCCTCATGTAATGCCCTGTTATGAACAGTAGTGTCTCAGTGAACATATGTGTTCAGCAGCTATTTCTGTTTTCCTTGTGTTCTGACTTTGTAGGTAATTTCATTGGTTCTGTCTAGGACCGAATTATATGGTTGTTTCATTTTCAGATACACTTCAATAGTTGTCCAGCAATGGAGACAGACACCAACGATACCCAACACAATCCAAAGCAAAAGTCCAGAGTCTCTTAAGATCTCAACAATAAAGCAGACTTAAAATTAAATTAAAACCCACCATGACTCAGGGAACTGAGAGGAAGAGGGGGCGGAAAGAATGTAAGAGCCATGGTGGGGGAGATTATCAGGAGACATTGGCCCCCTTAGCAACAAAGAAACACAAAGAAAAAAACAAAAACTGGCTACCTCTCGTACAAGCCATAACCCCCTATCCCATGGTCTGATCCAGCAAGCCCACTGAGGAGAGCCCCCAGTGGGTTAGGGACAGGGAGGAGGGAATGTGGGGTACCATCATTAAGAGTTGCTCATTCAATCTATCTAATTATTGACAATAAATTTTAAAAAAGAAATAAAAATACGTAAGTAAACCAATTCCCCATTTCATTAAACTTTAAAGCCATAAAGGCAAAATATATTGTCTCTTGCTTGGCCCATTATATCCCCATTGCCTGGTGAATAGTCAGCAATAAATAAATATTTGTTGAAAGAAGAAATGAAACTCAGGGAAAAAAGATTCCTTTATCTTGAGTACATTTCTTATCATGATTGAAAAGCACAAATTTCAGAATACTGTCTTACACACATCTGGTTTTGTTAAAATGATATTTTAAAAATTCTCTATTATTTTTCAGCTACATTCATGTTGTCTCTAATTTGAACAATGATGCCTCAGTTTCCACCATGTTGGAGATTTATGGGTTTTGCTTGAATTCAAAATGACATTTCATTGTATCTGTTTCTATGAATTATCACTTTAAGAACAATGCTGCATGGCATACATTAATTATTTTAATGAGGGCGAACAAATGTCTTAGCAAAGATTGATGAGGGGATAGTAATCAGGAGCTTAATTTCTTTCTGGAAATTTGAAAGTAAGTAAAATACATTTTGGTTTCTAACAATCTGTGTTGAAAATCTTATTAGTACAGAATACTTTATGAGGGCACTTATTTGTTAAGTATATATTTATTTAAAGACAATTTACTTGGCATTTTATTTGTAACACCAACTTAAGTTTCACTGCTTCATTTTGGAGATTTAGAATATGGTAATGAAAAGGCAAGGCTTTTGATCAAGGGAACCATGATATAATTTGGTATAAATAGCTGTTTATTTTCCATTCAATGCTGACACTTATTAGCTGTAGGACAGGACTTTAGTTTCTACTTAATCAAAAATAAAGTTTTCACTAGCTTTCTGACAAGGTTGCTATATGAGTTATAAATTGCTACATGAAGTTTCTACAATAGTAGATAGAACTAGTAGATATTATTTATATGTTAGTGTGTGCAGTCTGTGAAAACAAATGCAAGTCAATCATATAGTAAAACACTATTATATTTATTCATTTTTGATTTTTAAATCTTTTTGGGTTTGGGTTTAGCCTATCATATATATGTATATATATCATAATGCTTTTATTTTTGTTTGTATGTTACTCAGTTGGATTTTACGATTCTTTCATATTTTTTCTTTTTTTAAATATTTTATTTATTCATTTTCAAGCAGAGAGAGACAGACAGAGAGAGAAAGAGAGAGAGAGAGACAGAGAGAGAGAGAGAGAGAGAAAGAGAGAGAGAGAGAGAGAGAGAGAGAGAGAGGAGTGAGCACCAGGGCCACCACCTTGTGGGTCTGGCCTATGTGGGCACTGGGGAATTGAATCCGGGGTCTTGGGCACTTGAGGCAAGTGCCTTAATCGCTGAGCCATCTCTCCAGCCCTCATATTTTTCTTTACTCAGTCTACTATTGTGAACTGTACTATTCTTCCTAGTCATAAATTTTCCTTCTTATCCACATTGTCTTCCCTTAGCTGCTCCTCATTTTACCTGACAACTACAACTTTGTATATTCTGAAATACACAAACACTTTTCAAGCCCCTGCTCTGAATAGATGGCATTAATAGTAATTACAGCAACAACAGTAATAACAATAATAATAGTGATAATAAATGGAAAAAAATTGGAAACGAGAGAATCAGGATGATGGTTAACAATCATTATTAATTTCACTGGCTTAACTCTGGCCTAGAATATTTCCAGGGTCTTGCCAGAGAAGTTTAACTAATGAAGAAAGGCCCACCCTGAAAGTGATGTCGTCATCTCAAGAGCTGGGGTACAGAATTGGATAAAAAGGAAAAATGGAGAAAGCAATCTGAGTGCCAGAATTCATTTTTCTTTGCCTGACTGTAGATGCAAGACCAGATGCCTTATGTTCCCTACTCCCAGGCCTTCCTGTCATGATGGACTTTGTCCTCTTAATGTGACCCTTGAATTGTTTTTGTCAGTTACACTAAAGGTAACTAATACATACAAATGTCAAGTGAACAATCTTCACCAGAACATATTCTTATTTTTCTTTTACATAAAATTATTTTTTCTAACAGTTTATTTGGTGTCTCCTCTGAGTTTATAGCAAGAGTTGTTAAATAGTGAAGGCAAAATTGTCTTGAATGTTGATACTTTGTAGATATGTGTTCTGAAGTTTTGTTTTTTTTTTTTGCTTTATGTCAACACTGTGAAATTTCCAAATGGCAAAATCTAAATATACATTTTTTATGTTTCAAAATTGAGTCTTTTTGTCATAATAGAAACTTTTGACAAGAACAAGTGGATGAAATGCATATGCTATCTTGCATTGTTAAAATCTAATAATATATAGGCAGCACACAATGATAAAAATACTGTGAGACTTGAAAACATTGAGAAATTCTAATAATTGAGATATTTTCACTGATGACCTATCATAATTATGTATATTTCAATTACACTAACATGAAAAACAAGACCTTTTAAACTAAATGAATGCTCTTGTTTTCTAGGCATATTCACTGCATTATAATTTAATATATTGAAAAATATAGGATAAATGTTTCTCATTGAAACTGTTGATCAAAGAGACCCACAAGGTCCCCCAAACAAGACAAGTCTCTGTCAAAACCCTGAATATCTGCCCCAGGCCAAAGGTAAGTTCCTATTGCTGATAAAACCAAAAAAAGTCATCAAACACACTGAGAAACCCTGTGAGATCCAGAATGGTAACCAGCTCCCAGATGGTAGCATGTGTAGCACTGGAAGGAGTTGCAAGAGATGCCAGGGGAAATTGGTCAATGATATTTGGAGAAAGCTGAGACCACTGATATATAATATAGACAGTTGTCACAAGAATGCTGAATACCTTGCTCTATGAAAGAAACCAGCAATTCAAAAAGTGTTCATCTGTGCAATAGTGGTGCTAAACCTAGTAGGGTAATCACTGGCTCACTGATTGGCTAAGAAATATGCTTAGTGACAAGGAACCCTTAACTGGGACTGGAATCCATGACAAAATTCTATGAGGACTAAGAACCTGGACTCCATGGGGAAATTCCCACTACCAGAAAGCTAGAGAGAGACTACACCAATTAGAATCTTGCCAAAATAGCAATGTTTGTCCCATTTAACCTATACTGATCTCACTCTCCTATGGAGATTCTGTTTTTATTTTTCAGAAGACAGTAAGAGAGCCAGGGACAATTCAATTCCACCAACAAATCAGGGGATGATGGCTGACATCCTGGCAGGAGATGAACCATTGCTGGCCTATCATATAGGGCCCAACAAGACCTATGAGAAAGTAACTAGGCCAATCACCACAGCAAGTCAGATAACCTGTGAAAGGTCAATGGAGATAGACACAGAGAATTCCCAACACAACCCAAAGCAGAAGTCCAGAGACACTTAAGATCTCAACAATAAAGCAGACTTAAAACTCATCCACCATGATTCAGGGAACTGAGTGGAAGAGGGGGCGGAAAGACTATAAGAGCCATGGTGGGGGAGAATATCCAGAGACATTGTCCCCCCTCAGCAAAAACACACAAAGGGGGAAGAAAAAAAAACTGTCTGCCTCTGGTGCAGTTCATAACCCCCTAACCTATGGACAGATCCGGTATGCTCACTGAGGAGGGACCCCAGTGGGTTAAGGACAAAGAAGAGGGAAATGGGGACACCTTGGAGCATATAATGTATATAATATATAATATTATCATAATAAAAATATTAAAAAATTAAAAAGAATCTTTTCTTACTGACCAAAAATCTCATCGTACATGTCCATGGATAAGTACAACAAAATCCTGGGGTTCTAGAAACTCAGAACTTGGTAGGACAAATACTAAGAGAACCCTAATACACTGTGTGCAGAGAATGTAGAACCAGCAGATCAGCGCCTCTGATGCCCATGCCAGTGATTCAAAAACCCATCCTTAAGAGCCTAGGCTTATTTTGGTAAGCCCTGGAGTCATGTTAATGAAGTTAATGAAGAGAGAACCAGTACTGCAAGGTCTGTTTGAAAGAGGCAATTCCAGACCCCTAAACAGCAAGTGATGAAGAAGAATAGAACTGAAGGTGGGGTGAGTAAACATCAGTCTGGGAAGGGTCAGTACTGTCTGAGACTACACTTGGCCATGGTGGAAAACGGGCCCAGCAAATAGAGACAGTGACTAACTAAATTAAGATGAGCTTGATGACTAGTTTAAGATGTTAGCAGAATAAAATACCTACAAGATCTTTATTTGTGAAAGTGGGTGTGATGATAATTTTAACTAAGGTGAAAATAGGAGAATGTCAACTATAAATGGAAAGATACAAATTTGCTTTAGACATTTTGAGTTTGAAGCCTCTTTCAGAAATAGAAAAAAAGATTCGCGTTTACAGTGTGAAATTCCTAATTTAAAATTCCTTAAATAAATAAATACATCATAAATCTATTCTTTTACAATTATTTCTTTTAAACCTTGTCCTAATTGGAATTCTTCCTGGTGTGACTGTCATCATAACTTCATTCAGTGTGTTCTCAAAAATGCTCTTTGTATATTTTCTTTTAACTTGTTTTCCATTTTTATCTGAACGAAGTTGAGCTTATATAGATCTGGCAGTAAAAATTTTAAAAAATAACCAAGTTAATCAGACTTTTGCTTAGAAGAGACAGTGATTTTTTATGCTTTGCTGAATATTATTTAGAAAACACAAAAAGAATTGTTGAGTAGATTTAGTTATAACTACGAGGGTTTTGATATAGTCATTTCAGCTCATACTCTATTTGTATGATGATTTGTAGAAGAAGAGAAATTATAAGCTTATTGAGTATGTAATATTTAATCTACCACAAAGAAGTATAGGTAGATACTCATTCATCAAAGCATCGCAGAATTTATTATCAACTTCAATAAATATTTTAAAATGTTATGATATTTTGTCAATAGTCACTACAAGTTAAGTTCATGAGAAGGTATTTTTATGGCACTATCAATAATTCTTTTCAGGAGTTGTAATTTTAGCATATTGGCTTAATAGTTTAAGAGTATAATAGTCTTTGAGGAAGCTAAATACTAAGATTGGGACATTTAACTACCAAAAATATGTTGTAATGGACAGTTGTATGTAGGGGATATTAGAAAAATATGACTGCAAATGTTCAAAAATATTGCTGATTTATGTGAAATAACTAAGACAATAGCAAAAGCACAAAATAATAACCTTGGAATCCCCTGGATAGAGTCCTTTCTGAGAGTCCTTTGCAGTGGACAGACCATATAGTGGAGGTGGGCTGTTGATGCAGCTTAACTTTCCATAAACAAGTAGGACATACTTATGAGAAGTCTAGGGAAATTCAACGCTCTTTTATAATTTTTATAAAATCATTTGAAAGAAAATATTCAATAAATATGTCTAATAAAATATACCCAAGTTAAGTGATCTTCTTAGGACCTTGTCGAGATAGAAGCTCACAAATTAAGTTGGGGGCTGAGGTTTGAAAGGTGCAGCCAGACCAAGGATCAAGGCTGATGCAGAGCTTACCACAGAAATGGAACATTTCTAGGAGGAGATGACCCTCGTTTACAGGACGTGGGCAGCCAAATGAGACTGACAGAGATGTAGTAAATTTCAAAATGGAAAAAAAAATAGACTTTCTTAAAAACATGGTCTAATGCTGGCCTGTTTAGCTGAGTATAACCTTGAAGTTCTGATCATAAGCCTCAATCACCACACTGGGTTTCTATGGTGCTGAGGAACACAGGGAATTGTTCAGGTTAGCCAAGTAATCCATTGACCTAGTTACACTGTCCACCCCTGACAAAATGCATTTTTATCATGTAGGACATTCAAAACCACACCGAATGTTAAGGCGACAACAGGTGCAGAGGAAAGAAGGGAAGTAGGTGTGCTTTACTTTCAGAAGTACATCCTTTCATTGTAGCATCTTCTGAGCACATTTGACTATCACGGTGAAGTACAATTTTCATGGAAAACAAACCCAAAGGGTGAATTTAGCCTTTTTGGGTAAGTAAAGGATTAAGACGATGTCAGACCTGTTACACATACCATGTTTTGTTCTGGCAACAGATTTTCAAACTTTTTCTAACCTCTTTGTATAGTTATAGTTCTGTTAAAATTAAGAGGATGTATTATTTATTGTCTCTGTCTGTGGAATATGTGATATAGTGCCAGAATGAAGATCCCTGAAATTCAAGACCCTTGGCTAAAGCATTTCCTTTATTAATTTAATAAACACTAGATGAGATTAACACGAGTATATACTTTAAAATGGGTATTTCATGACTAATAGGCCAAATTTTTATCCAGGAGCAGAAAATTTAGTATTAAATATTAAGTTTGACAGAATGTCACCTTAGACTATATGCATTGTATCATTCCCTTCATATACAATGAACTTCCACATGTTTTTTGAATTAAATAAACTTCAGGATTGGGAACGGACTTGAATTAAAAGAATAAAAGATTTATTATAGTTGTTTTGGCAAATCCAGGGTATTGTTGGCTCTTATCCAAAATTGAAGGATATGTGTAGTATCAGACTTTGCTTTCTTAGAACAGCACAATTGATCGAAATTCATCATTACATTAAACATTTCATAAGCTTGACAGAGTACCCGAAATGTTCTAGGTGCTGTTAAAAGCTAATTAAGCAGGGTGTGGCGGCACATGGCTTTAATCCCAGCACTTAGGAGGCAAAAGGTAGGAGGATTTTGGTGAGTTCGAGGCCACCCTGAGACTACAGAGTTAATTCCAGGTCAGCCTAAGATAGAGCGAGACCCTACCTCGAAAAGCCAAAAAATAAATTAAAAAAAAATTAAAAGCTAATTAAATAACACTTGAGATAGGTTTCCTATGGTTGAGACCCAATTTCAAGTAAAGCTTTCTGGTTCCATAGTCTGTGTTCATAAATATACCACTGTTTTCCTTACCCAAAATATAAAAGTAATTAATACCATGTCTTGGTGTGTGTGTGTGTGTGTGTGTGTGTGTGTGTGTGTGTGTGTGTGTGATGTAGGCATGTGTGTGTGTGCAGTATGTGTGGTGTGTGTATGATGTGTGTGGTGTAGTCATGTGTGTGCGTGTGTGTATTGATGTAGAGCCTAGCATACAGCTGTGAAGCTCAGAGGACAATTTTGGGTGCTCTCCATTGCTCAGCCACATGTTATTGTTGTTGTTGTTGGTTTATTGCAAGCCACAGAAATTCCCCAGGACTGGGCTTAGAGATGTGTTTGGCCACACCCAGCTGTTTATGTGGGTTCTGGGAGAATCAAACTGGGTGATCTTAGTTCTCTCAGGTACTTATGCTTGTGGAAAGCCATGCTGGGCCATCTGTTTCTATCAATAATAGCCACAGTGGGACACAGTGAATTCTGGGGTCCTCATGTAGAATATTTGTCTTCTTGTTGCCCGTGAGATTCTCTTTTGGAAAAGAATTACTGACTGATTTCTGTGCTCCTATCTGCAAAGGACTGAAATCTTGCTCCATCATCTCCACCTACATTATTCTGCTAAGTGGCAATCCTCCTGACATTGAAATGATGACTGAGCAGGACTTCCTGTAAAGGCTGTCATGTGACTACTGAGGGGAAAGAGAAACCTGGCTTCCTCAGTGACATGAACATTACCCTCCTCATCTAAAACTGATTTAAGAATAGAAGCTTCTTTACATTGAATTTCAGATAAGCAACAGATATTACTCACTTAATATAGCTCCTTGGAACACAAGTAAAAATGCTTAATATTTGTTTGATTAAGGGACTTGCCTTCAAAGCCCAAGGACCTGGGATCAATTCCCCAGTACCCATGTAAAGCAGGATGCAGAAGGTTACACGCGCATCTGGAGTCTGGAGTCTGAATGCAGCAGCTGGAGGCCCTGGTGAGCCCACTGTCTCTGTGTGACTCTCTTCTGTCGCTCTCTGCTTACAAATGAATAAAAAATTCAAATTTAATTGAGTGTTCCTTATTTTATCTGCTAACGCTAGTAGCTGCAATGGTACCTGTTAAGGCATGTTCATTAATATCTCAGTGGGAAAGCCATGGGGTTGGTTGATGGTGAACTTGTGATCTTTCACCCAGCTAATTTGGACCCAATAAGAATTTGCTAAAGACTGCAATATGTTTAACTTCTCTGCAGCAGTATTTTGTTTAAATGGACAGTTTGAAGTGTGCAAGCTCTGCTGTATTTAAAATTATACAAAGACCCCCATTTGAATACAAAAGCCTTTAATTTGGCATACAAATACCTTAATAATCTATACCTTGCATATATCTATAAAGTTATTTCTCAGCTATACTTGCTATGAGTTAAATTTATGATGTCATTTTACACTTCTTTTTTTAATTCATTTATTTATTTGCAAGAAGAGAGAGAAAGAGAGACAGAGAGAGAAAGAGAGAGAGATAGAGAGAGGATGAGTGTACCAGGATCTCTAGCCACTGCAAATGAACTCCAGATGCATGTGTCAGTTTGTGCATCTGGCTTTATGTGGGCACTGGGGAATTGAACACAAGCCACCAGGTTTTGCAAGAAAACACCTTTAACTATGAAGCCATCTCCAGCCCCATTGAAAACTTCTTGAACCCCACATCTGTTGGGTGCTCTGACATTTTCTGTCTACTTTCTATACCCATCTTTTCTTAGCACACACTCACTTATACTGCATGAATTTTTGTGTGTGTGCTAACACTGTGGTCTACATTTATCTATTTTAGATATTTTATCACACAACTTTTATGTTCCTGTTTCTCTGAATAGATTGTGAATCCTTTACCCTTAAGCAATATGTCTTCATTTTAAAAAAATATTTCTCTAGAAAATGGAACCGCATTTCCCAAATCCCAGTGCTTGACATATAAATGAACAGATGACAGAGAAATGGAATTCTCACTAATCTCTCGGAGAAACATCTGCCAGGAGTTAGAGTGTTGTTCCTATTTCGTTAAGCTTGCTAACATATCAGAAGGTAAGTTTCTTAATTTTTCAAAAGGATGATTAAATATAAGATGTGTACAGCTATTTGATTATTGCCTACATTTTGGGGATGATAAAATTGGGCTTTCTGGTTAAATAAGCAGAGAAGGGTATATCATCAGCAACAGGGGAAGGTCAGCATCACATTATCCCAACACATTTGTGCATACAGCCCTAATGAAAACCTTTGCAGCTTTGTGGAATCTAGGAGTCCTTTTATGAATGTATTTGTTAATAAACACCTTGGCATAAAACATATAATTCAGAAAGTTCTAAACTCCCTTTCTATTCTGCAAGTAATTTCGAATGCTTTCCTGCATCCCAGCCATAAAGTTATTTAAAAGTTTTGTATATAATTAATTTTTAATAATATACAAATAATTGTTCATTATGGTGTTTTTCAAACTAATTTTATTTTTGTTTCTTCCTTCTTCCTTATTTCATCCCCCCAATCGACAAGGCTTTCATGGACAATTTAGTTGTACAAAAATTTTAAAAACTGTAGAAATATCAACTATGACCTTTTTAGTTACATTAAAAAAGGACTTCTAGTTATAATCACAATGTTAAATATTAAGTCAGAGTTGTGTGACAAAACTAATAGAAAGGACTGATTTCTGAATAGCTTTTTATAATTATTTTGAAAAACCAGAGAGATCATAGCTTTAAGATGAAAAGTCATACTGCATATTATTTTTTATAAATACTTATTTCAGTGATTTTAGTTTGAACTTAATAGAGATTTATATTAAAGCTTTCATGTCTCTCTTTACTGTTTAAGGAAAAAGTAGATGAAATGGCTGAAGGAAAAAACAAGGAAAGATTAAACAGGGTAACACATTACCTTCAGAAAGCAGATCAAAGCACTAAATGGTGATTGGTACAACATATGACCTGAAAGTATTTAATTTGAGACCAAATCTAATGTTTCCTTTTCTACTTCAAAAGGAAGATAGTAGAATAAAAATATTAAAGTCACAATTTTAGCCACTTAGTATAAGCATTTAGAAGAATATAAAAGTAGAAATGCTATGCCAAAATAAATGCATTATTTCTCTTTGTAAATTACTGTGTGTGTGTATTCATACACATGTGTACATGTGTCTGTGCATGTGAGTGCAGGCATGTGTGTGCTATGATGCATGTAGAGACAAAAGGACGGGGCCAGGAGCTTCCTGGAAATTCTCCTGTTTCTGTCTCCCAAGTGCTAGCATTCCAGAAGTCCCTGTGCCTTCAGGCTCTTGAGTGGTGAGCACTTTATTTATGGAGTCATCCTCCCATGCCATTTTAAAGTTACATTTCATTTTCCTTCTTCCTTTATCTTTCTTTTTTCATATTCTTTCCTATCTTTCTTTGTACTGTGTCTCTTCCTCTGTCCTCTATTCTCCCCTTATCTCTCTTTCTCTTTTCCTTCCTTCCTCTCTCCCCCGCCTTTCTTCATTTCTTTCTCTCATTTTTACTCCTTTTCCCCCCCTCTCCTCCCTTCTTCCTTTCCCTTTCTCCCCCTTCATTCCTTTTCTTTTCTTTCTTATATTTTCTTTCTGTCTCTTTCTGAAGCAAGGTGCTGTCCCTGATCTGACTATATAGCCTAGGCTGGCCTTGAAATCACACTCCTCCTGCCAAGTTCTGAGAATGCAGGTATTTGCCGCTATTTTTCATTCTTTTTTTTAAAAAAAATAAATCTTCATTCTCCAAAATTAGATGCATTGTGTGAGCAAATATTGTGTTGGTATTCCCATTTCCCTTCTCCCTGTCCCCAATCCACTGGGTATCCTCCTCGGTGGGCACACTGGATCAATCTATGGGGTAGGGAGTTATGGACAGCACAGGAGGCAGCCAGGTCCCCTGCTTTGTGTGTTGTTGCTAAGGGATGCCTCTGGATATTCTCCCCCACCATGGCTCTTACACTCTTTCTGCCCCCTCTTCTGCTCAGTTCCCTGAGTCATGGTGGATGAGTTTTAAGTCTGTTTTATTTTTGAGATCTTAGTAGCCTCTGTGCTTCTACTTTGAGTTGTGTTGGAAGTTGTTGGTGTCTGTCTCACTGACTTATCCTGGGTTGACTGATTGGCACCATTTTACTCTGACTTCATTTTCTTGTTTGATTTTTGAGCAGATTCAGGTTCACAGAATTATTGAGTAGCATGGAATGGGGAGAGCTCCCATAGGTTCTTTTCTTGCATATGACAGCACTATCAACTGCTCACGTTGGGGTGGTACCTCCTGACAGTCAATGAATCTACATTGATCTGTCTCCATCCAGTACCTATAATTAACCAGGTTTCTCTCTTAGTTAGGTACACCCTGGAGATTTGACAAATGTTTATACAGAGAATAGTTTCACTGTCTTAAAAAGCCGTGTTCTACATTCATCCCCTTCCTCACCAAACCCTGATAGTTTTAGTGGTGGATAGCATTACAGGATGCAGCATGGTTCGTCCATTTACCCTCAGCTATGATATAAATCAGGAATGACTGTGGAAGGCCCGTGTATTCAAGGATTTGTCACTGGGGTGGTGAATGGGGAGGAGGTTGAATCTTTAAAGAGAAGAGGTCTTTAGGTCACTGGAAGCATGCCATCAGAAACATGATGCTCTGTTCTCTGTCCTCTCTATTCTCATGAAGAAAGTGTGTTTGCTCTCCATCTGTTCCCACCCTACTATGTGGTCTTAACACAGGACCAAACACAAAGTGACCTTGTCATGTCCTGGAACTTCTAAACAATGGGTCAAAATCAACCTTTTCTAGGCTGATTTTCTCATGTTTTGTTTTAGTAATAAAAGGCTGTGCTTTGAGGATATCTTGCTTGCTTTCAAGTCTTAACCATCCTGAACATATTTTTTTAATATTTTGTTTATGTATTTGCAAGCAGAGAAATTGAGAGACTGAGTGAGAGAGAGATAGAGAGAGAGAGAAAGAGAAAGAGACGGGGAGAGTATAGGTGGGCTAGGGCCTCCAGCCACTGTCTATAAACTCCAAATACATGGACCACTTTATGCTTCTGGCCTATGTGGGTATTGGGGAATCAAACCTGGGTTGTTAGGCTTTGCAGGCAATTGACTTAACTGCTGAAGCATTTCTCCACCCCATGTACATAATTTTTATAAATCATAGTGTGATAATGTCTTCAACCTACTGGGGTAAATACTAGGATAGTGCTTTTCAATCATATGATGATTTTTTTCAAGTTTTACAAGAAATTGCCAAACTCAGGGCTGGGGAAAAGGCTCAGTGGGTAAGATCACTTATTGTGCAAACATGAGGACTTGATCTTGATCTCCCCCACACACATGTATAACTCCAGTATTTTGGAGGACAGAGCATGAGTATTTCTGGGCCTTGCCTGTCATTCACTGTGACTGAAAACTCTGACAACTTCCAGATTCTGTGAGCAAGCAGAAGATATTTTTCCTCTGCTCTCTGCATGTGTGTGCATGTGTGCACACATAAATACACCATATACAAACCATAAACACAAGAAGAAATAAGAGTTATTTAAAAAGGTATTTACAAACTATCTTCCAAGGTGTCTATGTATCTGCATTTCCACAGTAATGAATGTGTTTACTATTGCCAAGATTCCTTGCCAACATTTTGTGTGTCAGTATTTTGGTTTCTTGTCATTCTAACAGGTGTCATGGCATTTAGTAATTTAATTTAGAATTTTTAATATCCATGTTCTAAATAGAAGAAAAGAAAACAAACCACAGTTACTCATTGGGATGAAAATGCAAAACTTTAAATATTGATGATCAGGGAAAGCTGCTTGCATTTATTGACTCCAGTAATGTACTGGCCCATAGTCCTGAGAAAGAACTTTTTCATGTAGAAGATATTTTTTTTCCTCTGTAAATATCTTCTTTACTATTTTAAATCATTACCATTCTTTTCTTTTTAGTTTTCCATGTTATAAAGGCATTTTACTTTTTGTATAATTTGAACACTGGGCATATTTATTGTGTAGATTTCTAGTGAGTCAATTTTATGCATTTTTTTCAAATTTGACTGAAAGTACAGTATAGCATTGACTTGGTAACATAATGTGTGCATTGAAAAACACTAAGACCTTTTTTTTTTCTTTTGGGGCACAGGGTCTCATGTAACTCGGGTTTATCTCAAGCTCTGGTACTCCTTCCTTTACCTCCCAAGTTCTGGGATTACAGGCATGCACCAAGATTCCTCCTTTATGCATTTCTGGGGTAGTAAAGATTGAAAAGAAGGCAACACATCCTACCAAATGCACTACATCCTCAGCCCAGGCTTGACTCTGCTGACCTGGATAGCAAGATGAACCACTCCAGGTTCATCCTTCCTGAAGCTACACCCTTTGTTGAAGAGGACAACCACCTTCCCAGTTAGAGGAGGACTGTTCTTTAGTCACAAGGGTACGAACAGTGGTGCTTTCTTGCCTTAGTAGCTTCTCACAGCTCTCATGGGGTTTCAGGGAATACTGTGAAATGAGCGGATGCAGACAGATGGAGCTGGCATCTGGCTGTGCTGCCCGCCCTGGGAGGTGACAGATGCTAAGTCATTCTGAGTATGTGGTCAATATCCTGAGCCACCAGCCCAATTTAGAATGTAGTAGTTACTTATGTCTTGGGCATTTCTTTATGCCTATTTACTCTCTGTACACTTGTCTTGTGAAGTAGATGTTCAAGTCTTTTGCCCATTGTTTTGAATTTTTCTTTTTCTTTTTTTTCTTTATTGTCCATAATGAGTTCCATTGCTTAGTGGGCCAACCATGAGTTGTTATCCCCAATTCCCCGTTGCCCCCCTTCCCCATCCCCAGTCAGCTGGATATCCTCCTCCGTGGGCCGTCTGGATCAGTCTTTGTGGTAGGGGACCATGGATAGCCCAGTCTTCAGCCGGGTTCTCATGACCTGGGTTCTTTGTGGACATTAATTATTCCTTAGAAACATATTTTAAATATTTTCCGCTCAGTTCCCTGAGTCGTGGTGGGTGAGTAATAAGGCTGCTTTAATGTTGCGAGTAACTCATATACAATAAATATATATTTAAAAAATATTTTCCCTTTTTATGGTTCATGTATCCACTTTCCTTGAATATTTTTCAGAGTAAAAAGGTTTTATTTTGAATAAAATTCAGCTTACCAATTCTTTCTTTCATGACCACAGATGATAACTATGTTCTACCTGTAAAACCACTATTGAAAACACAATATCTAGCACTTCATCTTGTTTTCATGTAAATTTTTGTGTACTTGAAATTTACATTTTGACCCAAGATACATGTAGAATGAGAATTTGTAAAAGTTGTAAAATCTCTGTGTATTAGTGACAATTTTTATTTTTGCATGTGGATGTCTACTTGTTCCAAAAGAATGTTGGTAAGACTCTGTTATTACCTCTGTCCTATTGTCACACACCAGTTGCCTATATTACTGGTGTATTATTCCTAGATGCTGTTCTATAACTTTTAAAGCTATTTTTCAACAATGCCAGACAGTTTTTTAATCTAATATTAGGTTTTTAACTTGGATAGTTTCAATTTTCCAAACTTTCCCTCCCTTTCACCATGATGTGGGCTATTCTTGTATATTTTAAAATCATTTCTATATTTACAAAATAACTTTTTCAGATTTTGTTAAATATACAAATAAAATAGAGATAAAGCAATCTTGAAAATATTAAATCTTTCTATCCCTGAACATAAACTCTCTATCTAAGAGAGAAAGACAGAGAAAGAGAGAGAGAGAGAGAGAGAGAGAGAGAGAGAGAGAGAGAGAGAGGGAGAGGGAGGGGGGGAGAGAAATTTTTAGAGTTTGGTGTCTTTCTCATATATATATATATATATATATATATATATATATATATATATATATATATATATATATATATATATATATATATATATATATATATAGTGTGTGTGTGTGTGTGTGTTTTACTAATGTAACTGGTACTGAGTTTATGTCTAAAATTTCAGTTATCCATTGTTGGCACATAGTTTGCACCTTATTTCTTATTTAAGTACAGGATGATATGTGTTTAATGACAAAATAATTAGTCATTCAATGTAATTTAAAAGATAAGTTAAAAGAAATATGGACAGCCTCAGTCATCACATAACAAGTAAAATAATCAGAGTCGTTTTCATAGGGTAGCAAGCAGCACTTCATTCAGCTGTGTGATACAGTAGACATGGGATCATAGAAATGGCCATGCCAAATTCCTTATTTACTAGATAACGTGATCTTCCCAACTGCTGTTGTTAATCTTCATTTTTGCCAGAGTAGCTATAATTATACTTTTTTGTAAAGGCGTGAGATAATTTTATATATTATACCAAGCATATGGGTTTTAGTTATTATACAATAAACTATATCTATTTTATTCATGAATTCTTATGTTAATAAAACTATAAGCCCCTTAAGGTACTGTAGACTCAGTACTTCCCTGCAGGACTATGGTTTAGGACAGAGGTCGTGAAAGAGGAGGTTAGGGTTATAGTTATGATGAGGTGGTCCTTAGCGTCTTGCTTCACTGTCTCCATTAATTTAAAGCCACACTCTACCTTTGGGGCACTGAAGTTTTTCTCTGGAAGGAATGATGTTTACATCATTAGAAACTGCCTTGGGCTTCCTTTACCTAATCTATTTGTTCTCTTTTGTGCTTTCATTTTACTAATAATATTGGACCGTTTTAAACTTAACAATGATTTATGACTCTCAATTTTTCTGATTTCTTACTGCTGGCTCTTGTACATCCCAGAGGCGCTTGCCGATGTACCTGTCCAGTCCAAGGAAATGAGCCCAGACACAAGGTGTGTTCTTGTGACTGGAGATTATTCCAACCAAATAAAGTTTGTTGTTCCTCTCACTGTATTCAAGTATTCTAATTATATATTCTCCAATGTGAAATCATAGACAACATAAACACTCCCTCTAGAAGACATTTGAAACATTTTTACTGGCATAAGAGATTGTTTTTTGTTTATGTTAGCTAGGATAGAATACTATCTTCAGGAAACTTGAAATGGAAATTGGAATTGTAAATATCTAGTAGGTGCTAGATCATGTTTAGCTTAAAACTTTCTTTTTATGCCTTTATGGGTAAATAATTCACTTTAATGCACTTAATTAATAGTGAATGTATGCGAGTTAATAATATACTTAAATAATATAGATTATTTCCTTTCTGGATCCTCTATTCTGTTTTATTTCTGCTTTTGTGCAGTAGCAGGCTTTGTCTCTAGTGTTCTGTAGTATAACATGAGGTTGGTATTGTGATACCTTCAGCTGTGTTCTTTCTCTTTAGAACTGCTTTGGTTGTTTGAACTTTAGTGGTTCCATATGAATTCCATGATTATTTTTATATAGCTCAAGAAGGAGCATCAATGGAACTTGGATGGGAATTGCATTGGATCCGTAGATTAACTTTGGTAGGGTAGCCATTTTCACAGTGTTAATTCTGCCAAACCAGGAACATGGCAAATCTTTCTTTGGTTTCTACTTTTATTGTAGATATCCTTCACATTTTTGGTTAGATTTAATCTTAAGTATTTAATTTTTTGTAACTATTGGGGATAGTTTTTTCTTTTGATTTCTTTCTCTGCTAGTTCTTTAATAGTATATATATTAGCATATATATATATATGATACAATGATATATATAAATGATTTTTGTGTGTTGATATTTTCTTCTGAAATTTTACTGAAAAAATATTAAGTATAAGGGAGTTTTGTAGATTCTATTGGCTCTTTTAAGGTACAAAATCACTTTGTCTACAAATATGCATGGTTTGCATTCTTCCTTTTCTATTTTTAGCCCATTCATGTCTTCTATTGTCTTACTGCTCTGCTAGGACAATCATATATAGACATAGTAAGAACAGGCCATGCTTTATGGGGAGATCATCAGTAATACAGCTGTAAGTAAGCTTTACTTAAAAGGTGAAGCAAAACAAACCATTTGCAAAAAGCTTGGATTTTCTAGAGCACCCAAGAGGAATATTGGAGAATTGGTGCAAGGTGGTTAGATGTGAAAGTGGAGCTCTTGGAATGCATTCAAATTGTAAGGCTATTAGTGAACTCACCATCCACACACTTACCCATGGTCTTGGTGTGCTGCAGTAGACGATATTAACTATGAGAACAAAGTGGTTCATCATACGACATCAGGTGTTTTTACCCTCCACTTACTTTCATGCTTGTTCAAGTACCTTTATCAGGGGAGCTGTGGCTCAAGGACGGTTGTGGTACATGAATTCAGCAACAAAGTATTTCTCACTGAACTCATCTGGCAAGTACAATTTAACAGGACAGCAAAGGCTGCCAAGAGCAGAGACAAACCTCTGCCTTCATTATAGCACCATATCCTAGCATGATGATCTGTCCATCTGCTTAGGGAATGATTGAATGTTTTGGTCCCCTTCTTGAACAGAAGCAGCAGGCATGTCTCCTCCCTGAAGTAGATACTTAGTTTGGTTTTGAAGTTTCAATCTCTATCCGTCCTACTTCTACAAGAATCAACATGGCTAGACTTAATGCACCCCATATTTAAGGAAAAAATTCCATCACCAATATGAATTTTTCATGTAGTCGAAGCTATGAAGGCAATGGGAGTTTGTGTTCTTACTGTGGTCTTTGCCATGCACAGTGAATTCTCACTTCTGAAACCTCTCCTCTAGTGTCATCTGGGTATGAACAATTTTTATAATGTTAATCTCAGATACACACACACACACACACACACACACACACACACACACACACATATATATATATATATATATATATATATATATATATATATATATATATATATATATATATTCTAATGAAAATCTAACAAATTTAAACTCTGTCCAAAGTATTCACTGAACATTTATTGGAGATTTATTTAAACTAAGTATAACATATCTTTCCATTAAAAGTTTTTATAAAAGCAAATTGCTTTCAAGGAAATTGTTATTCAAATAATTCTTTACATACTCATCATTGATTCTGGAATGCAATTGATTTTGAGTTTATGAATATGTGAAAGGTTTAACCATCCATATTTCATTTATAATTTCTACATTCTAAAATATTGGCTACGAATAACTGGACAAACCAGAAAATTTTCAATTGATTTTTATAAGCAAAAAGACTGTGAGGACAGGGAGATGTCTCACTGAGTAAAATGCTTCTATTGGAACACAAGGGTCTAAGTTCAGGTCCCTAGTGCCCAAGTAAAAGCCAGACACTGTGACTAGTAGCTGTAAACCCAGCACTTCAGAGGTGAAGGCAGAGGAGCCCTTGGGACTTGCTGGCTAGACAGTCTAACCAAATCAATGAGCCACATTCAATGAGATCCTGTCTCAAAAGAATAAGGTAGGAAGCAACTGAGGAAGACACTTGATACTGACTTCTGATTTCCACACCCATGAACAAATATACACTATCACCTGTACACACATATACGCCAATATTCACAAAACATCTATGTACATAAGCACACACCCCTAACTACATACACATGCCAAAGATGACTGCCAGTAATACATCCCCTTAATTTTCCAGCTTTAAAGAGAATTAACTTATATCGGAGCAATTTTGATTGTTTGAATGTGTTATGCTTTGAACTTGATTATTTAGAATGGTTGAGTAAATTGAATAAAATAACTATAAAGTGAAAACAAACTGAAATTTTTATCACTATTGCTTCTGGAAGACCAAACATGCATTAAGAAATAAAGGGTGAAAAACATGAAGAAAATCTGCTCCCAATCTTCCACAGAGCCAAGGTCTGCTCAGTCTATGAGCCCAGCAAGTCACCTAGCCAATTAGTGGGAAGATAGATGCTTGGAACTAAGGTTGTGAGAGCAATTAGTGCAGTGTCTTGTGAATTCTTGGAAATATGAATATACATAAAATATGTTTTTATTCCCTGTAGGACATTTGTTTAAATAAGGAATAGTCTTAGAGAAAAGTAAAAAAAAACTTTAACAAGTTAAGTTTATTAATTAATGAATAAGTAATAATAATAAATGAAATATTAAATTGATATATAATAAATATATGTTGCAAGCTAAGACTAGCATATGAGAGAGCACATGACTTTGGTCTTTCTAAGATTGAGTCAATTAACTTAATTTGATTCTTTCCATGTCCATCAATTTTCCTTCAACTTTCATAATTTCATTTTTTCATACTACTGAATAGAATTCCATTACTTAGATGTACCACATTTTCATTATCCATTCATATGTTGATGGGCATTGCAGTAGACTCCAATTCTTGGCTATTTTAAGTAGAGCAGCAATAAACATTTACAAGGAGTTAAAGGAAATAGATCATGTTTTGTTGCTGTTTTATTATTTTTTCACATTAATAATATTTACCTATACAAAGATAGGAGAGAGAGCAAAAGAGTGAAAGAGAGAGAATAAATGAATGAGAATGAACTGCTTCATAAATGAGTACAACTACAATGAATTGATTTTGAAAACCTGGGCTCCTTAATCAGTTAGAAGAGAAACTGAGGAACTAAATTATAGCATTGTGGATTAGCAATAAAAAGCTTACATTGTAATTGACTATAGAGTATGTATAGACCTGATGTAAAATATATATGTGTAGGTAAAGGTTATGTAAAGTGGACCGTATTTATTATTCTGTGCATTGTGGATTAATTAAATAATATGAAATTAGTACAGTGATTTAATTGGAGCAAGGCAAGCAGGAAAGTATTTGCTTTGTGGAGCAGAAATGAAGGGGAACAGGAAAGGACACATAGTTCCCAAATGCTTCATACTTAAGAAGAATCAAAATGAAGTGATAGGTTGGAACTATAGAGAAAGGTTAGAAAGTTTAACATTGGTAAAGAGTTGTTGGTGGGAGATGAAGGAATATATATTACAGGATGATTCTAATATTTGAGCTGATTTGAATGTTACCAACAATATAAAAACAGGCTGTGTTGGAAAAAATAACAAATTCTATTTTGTCCGAACGAATCCTTGGGCCTTTAAGTAATTGAGATAGTGCTAGGAAGCAGAGAGATAAATATGTGTGGTCCTGGGAGATGTTCTATCTAATAGATGGATGTGAGATCCAGTAGGTTATATATAGAAAACAAATATCCTCTGATCAAGTGCAGCACTGGAAATTGAACAAAATTTAATGAGCTTTTTTCTATCATAGTAAGAAGGCCAGTTTATTCTTATGTAATTTTGCTTTGTTAGAAAAATGACAGGCTATATCGTTTATGTGTTAAAGGAAATTACCTGGGAGAGAGAAAATTTGATGGAATAAGAACAGGAATATAATTCCAAAAGCAATTCTTTAAGAAGCAAAGAGTAAAACAGATCTACAAAAGTATAGCAGGAAACATTTTAAAAAGGAACAAAACCCTGTTGAGGAGTGTGGTCATTCTATAAAAATGATATACAACACTAATGAGAGGGAGCATGGTGATCCTAAAAACAATGGCGGAAGGAGAGGTGAAGCTGTGATACCTTCCATGTCCTGAGTAAAACGTGAGATCATCTGTTTAAATAGAATACGATCTGGTATAATACCAATATCAACAAATTGTATTTGGACTGGGGAGATGGTTTAGTGAGGTAATGTGCAAATCTGAGGACCTGAGTTCAGATCACCAAACTCCATATAAAGTATCTGGACACATAGTGAGTGTGTGTAATCAAAGAGCTCCCATGGCAAGGTGGGAGGTGGAGACAGGAGAACACCCAGAAGCTCATGGGCCAACTACTTAGCATATGCTGCAGTGAATAATGAAGAGATACTGTGTGAGAAAAAGGGAAAGGAAAGAACCTAAATCTTGTCCTCTGACCTCCAAGCACATGCACCCCCACATGAACATGTGTGCACCCACACTCACAAACAATAACATGAGTGCACCCCTCACACATGAACATGTGTGCACTCGCACTCACACATAAAAACACGAGTGCTCCCCAACACACGTGATCATATGTGCACCCTCCATAAGAAAGTGGGTGCACCCACACTCACAAACAATAACATGAGTGCACTCCCCACATGGACATGTGTGCATCCCACACAAATGTGGGTGCCCCCCCACACAGGATAACATGAGTGCACCCCCACACATGAACATGGATGCACCCTCACTCACATAATAAGATACATGCAGCCACACACACATGAACATGCATGCAACCTCCAGAAAAATGTTAGTGCAACCACATTCTCACACTTAAAGATTCATGCCCCCACATTCACACTGGAACATGTGTGTAACCACACACACATTAATATGCACACACACGTCTTTGCACCCCCCCACACATGAACATTCACACTCTCACACAGACATGTACCCACATTACACACATGAATACCCACACAATCAAAGGCAAATATGCATGCACACCCAAGAACATGTTTGCACCCCCCACATGAGCATGCACACTCTCACACAGACACACACAGGCAGGCATTGACACTCATTCAAACACATGTCCAAGCTCACACACAGACATGGATATATATATATATATATATATATATATATATATACCCATACTCACACAAATGAATATGCACACTACCAAACATCCACATGTATACATCACCCATACTCATAGAGGAATTTACACATCCACACAGACACACACATATGTGTACCCACACTCATACACAAGAACATGCACACTCTCACACAGACAAACATGTGTGTACCTATAGTCTCTAACAAGAACATGTACATCCTCACACACAGACACACATGAATATACACACTCACATGCAGGCACACATGTGTGTTCCCTCACTCACACACAAGATCATGCACACTTTCATACACAGACACAAACATGTGTGAATCCTCATTCACACACAAGAACATGCAAACTTGTACAACCACTATGGAAAGCAGTATGGAGGCTCCTGAACAGGATGGATCTAGAACTACCAGTTGACCAGCTATCCCTTTACTGGGCATCTATCCTCAAGACTCCTCGTTTCAGCACAGAGACATCTGCACAAGCATGTTTATAGCGGCAGGAAGGTGTGCCAAACACTGGCAGGGGGAAGCTGGTTTATAGTCCCCATAAACCCACCCCCAACAACACAGCTCCATTGAGGTTGTAAAATCCAAACTGCCATCAGCTGAGGATCAATAACCCAGAGCACATTCATTGTTTGTGGGGGACGCCTGGATCAAACCATGACAGTGATATAATAGCATGTCTGGAAAAACGCCTAGAAGTTCAGAGAACACATTTCAATAGTACCTGGCCAGAAACCTTTGAGGTAAGAGGCATGCAATCTATATTTGTGCTGAAATACCTATATAGACAAAGTTCTAATTGACAGACTGCATAAAATACCAAATATTTTCACAAGAGAAAGAGAGATGCTGATAACTGACGAGACTATTGAAAACCATGAAAATGACTGAAAGGAAGAATAGTATCAGATTAAGATGTCTTTCTGTCCTAATGGAAGGAACATTTGGAATTAGAATGAGTCATTTTTACTTGTAGAAAACTATGACTTTAATCACTTCATCATTTTGCACACACATTTTATCACTTGATTATTAGAAGTAATCATGTGTCCTGTTTTTCTCCAAAGACAGATTTTAGGAGCATGGATCAGGAAAAAGACTGGTCAACTTTCCACAACAATGGATTAGTGTGTAGGGCTCACGGAGATTTCTGAGTAACACCCAGGAATTTGTTCCATAGGCACGTCTGCTGGGTCTAAAGCAAGAGTTGGAGAGCAACAATCTTACTGCTTCGGAAAAAGATGTTTCCAGTTACTTCCGAGTGTTCACAGATGCCATATGAAATCTGGGATTGGAATGGATGTTTCTAACCCCTCGTGTTTGTGTAAAGTCAGGTGCTTAATTAAATGAGATTTTCAGAAACAAAAATACTAATCTTTAATTTCCCTCTCATGTTCAGGGTATCTTCACTTTCTAAAGCACTTAAGTACTGCTTGGAATTACACATTCTCTCAAAGTCTATGGAGAGAACTTCATATTTGTTAGACTCTATCTCCTCTGGGTTGGGGACAGGGAGGAGGGAAATGGAGGTACCATCACAAGACTTGCTCATAAAATGTATCTAATTATTAACAATAAATAAGTTAAGAACAATTATGCTCAAGACTGCTATCCTTTATATGTTTGCTCGTGTATGTGTGTGCATGTGTGTGTGTGTGTGTGTGTGTGTGTGTGTGTGTGTGTGTGCGCGCACATTGGGGTTTCTTGCCAGTGCAAACAAATGCCAGATGCTTTTCCCACTTTTTGGATCTAACTATACATGGATGCTAGACAGTTGAGCCTGGGCCGGTGAACTCTGCAAGCAAGCATCTTTACCCACTGAGCCGTGTCCCTTGACCAAGATTGCTCCTGCTTCTCCTTTCCCGTGGTGATTCTTCATCAGTTTCTGCTACTTTACAGAACACCTTATAAATACAAACAGTGATCTGGACAAGATTTCCAGATGACAACCTGATACCTATATGAAGAAATCAGACGATATATAAATACTTAAATAAATAGCTCATTATCTGAATAGTTCACAATGCAAAGCAAACTTTGGAAAAAATGAAAGAGTTCTTCTGACAATCACTTGCCAAATATTTTAAATTATTTCCAAGATAAAGAAAGGAAATGTTCACAGTTGATATTGTCATTATATTTCTCTATTCTTACTCATGATGTATGTCTACATAATATATGTATATATGTGTATCCTCATTAAGAATCTACTTATATAATTTTTACATATGTACACATGTACTTATACACATATGTATGCATTATTCACATATATAACCACACACATATATGTCAAAATGATAACGTTGACTCCTTTATTTCTAAACAGATCGTGTATTCAGTGTGAAATTTTCTTGGAATTTCCATCAGACTTGATAGTCATTTCTACAATCAGTTTATGAAAAAATTTACAACTCAAAGAAAAATTATCTAATTATACTGAATTTGTTTACAGAAGAGGTCTACTTTATGGAATGGCTTCAACAGAATCAGCAGTCCTCTCAGCTTTTCTGCCTGTTCCAAGTTTCTCTGCATGGCCAAACAGCTAGGTAGGTCATTTGTCACAGAACATAAAGGAAACAATTCACCGTGTTTGATGTGGGAAATCCAAGCCTTCCAGCCTGTCAGTAATTCTTGTTGTATTTCCATCTTTGCATAATCAGGGCAATTCATTGCCAGATGTCTGCTCATGTGCAAAGGTACAGCAACATCTTGGAGTCAGCTTTCCATGTCCACCCATAGATTTTTATGAGGGGCACAGGTTCTAATCAGCAAAGCACACTTCAAAAAAACCCACATTCCTTTAAAAATGTATCTTACTTCTTGATGAAAACACGATGAGAATAAGAGACTATTATGTTGAAGGATGCCTCTTTAAAGAAGGGTTTTGACCTGGTTTGAAGCATGGTAAGGATTTTGAAAGAGCTGAACCTGGCAGAATTTCTTCAAACATGGAGTCTCTTTTGTTTTGTAATCCAAAAAACTGAAAAAGTTATATGCCAGTAAGGGTTTTACAATTGATGCCAAACTTGGATTTATCTGCTATAAACAAGCTTCCCTTTCAAGATTTCAGTAGTGGTAAAACACAATTAAACATGCCTATTTCAAGAGAAATTTTATCTGTCATTTTTAATTGGAAGATGTATAGCAAAAAATAACGTCTGGAGAAATCTGAAGTAAATGAAAGCATGCTGCCACTAATGTCTTAGAAATAATGTGCAACCTATGATTTCCTTTGTAATTGCACTGTCAAACCTCATAGTGTAGTTCAGAAATTCATTGTATCAATGAAATACATGCGACACATAAAACCAATTAGAATCACTTGTGATAAAATCATTGCCTTTAAAAATACAAATTTCAAATAATCTACATTCCTACTTCTACTCAGAATGGTTGTAGTAATTTCTAAACATAATTTTAAAAATTTTAACTTTGTAGTTGGCATATATTAATTGCACATATTTTGAGAGTGCATTGTTATTCCATGTGTCTATAAGTAATGACCAATCAAGGTAATTAGCATTTTCTTTTCCTAAAGCATTTATCATTTTTTTGTGTTGGGAACCTTCACTCTTGTAATTATTTTTGAATATTAATAAATAGCCTCTCCAAACATAATGGCTTTAGAAAGAAGGCAGATTATTAATGTGTGTTTTTTGATTCCTTCAATAAACAACTTGTAGCTTACTACTGAGTCACAGTAGGAAGCAACCATTTGATCATTGAATAATAAGTTAGGATTTGTCCTGATACATTCTTATAACCAGGGGTAGCTAGTCACTAAATGATATGGTCAGAGAGAAACCACACTAAGTATGACCTAAAAGGATGAATTAAAAGACTCTATAACTCAGAGTCATGCTGCCTCATGGAGTTTCCTGGTGTATCTTTGACTAAGAGAAAAAAATAGGTCAGGTTATAGGTCTCTTTATGATAATGCCAGAAATATATGAAAATAGATGAGCCTGAAAATAGAGATCCTTAGAGTACAATGGGGAAGAAAGCTTCTTTCAATGGGAAGAATATTGACCCGTCTAGAGAGGTGTCCCTCTGACGTCTGCAAAACTCTCCATGTCAAACACTCAGAATGAAAGAAACAGAAAATTAGAAAAATAATAATAAGGAAATGGTCAATGTAGTAATGCCCATACTAGTGGCTTATTAAATTGTTGCCTTTACTAATGATAAAAACATTTATATTTAACTCATAAATATCACAATGCAAAATTTCAATTCTATTAAATTGGTGATTAAAAAGTTTTATATTATCAACCTAAATGCATGCTGTGGAAAAGGATAGCAGACGTGAGCTCTATGTCTTTTCATTTTATTTAAAAGGGAATCGTATTGGAGTGATTATATTCAGTATTATTCTCATTTGCTTTGAGTTGGGTGATTGCAGGTGTGAAATGAGTGTCAGAACTGGCCTTGCGGTCTTTATTCTTTTAAATGCTTGTGGATTCCACTCTAATGTAAGGTCAGGCAAACAGAAAAAACTCACAGCTTTGAAATAGCCAAGCTATTTATGAAGGAAATGCGGTTGGGGCCCAATTCTTTTGTTGAAATAAGAGGAACAATAGGCCATTTAGAAGCCAGCACTGTGACAGTCCACCTCTTATTTGGACTTTTCTCTCCCTATTCTGAATTATCTATAGATTTCCTTGATTACTCAAACTGGAACTCTAATGCTCATAAGAGAAAATTAACAATGTTAAGATAGAGGAGGGTATCTATTACAAAAGTGTTCAGGTGGGCTTCTCAATCATATTGGAACACTAATACGGATTTGTGCTGTAAGTAAACAAATACCCTCCACATTATCCAGAGTTATATAAAATAAACCTGAGCAGACACTGGTGTTTCAGAAGCTGTTTATTAACTCATTTATTCATTTAGTCAACAAATATTCATTGATTGCTTACCATGAGGCAGGCACGATTCTATTTGCTGGATATTTGGTTCAAAAATGCCACTAAATGGCTCTAAGCAGGGATTAACCATCTGACCTTTTGAGAAGTTAGGCAACAAGTGGTGTTTTGATAGCTGTTCCTTTTTAGTTAATTATAATATTAGACTGTAACTTCGAGGCTAATACTGGTGGTCACAGTGCAGCTTTATTTATTTATCCATTATTTACTTATGCCTTATTCTTTGAATGCAAACATGAATGACAGCAGGAAGATTTTATCATGCAGTTTATGTTGGAACTGCGTTTTGGGTAGGTATGCATCCTGGGGCTGGGGAGGTGGCTTGCTGCTCAGGCCAGTGGATGTCCAGATCCCACCTAAAAGCTGTAGTGGCTTCTGTAATTCCAGCTTCTGAATGACATGGGTGGTGGAGACTTGGAAGCCCAGAGCAGCTGGCTGATGAATGGGGCAATAGACAACTAGAACAAGAGATCCTGCCTCAGCAAGAAGTGGAAGATGAGGACTGATACCTGAAAGGTGTCCTCTGACCTCCACAATGCACTGAGGCATGCGTCCACCTTTGCACCATCCCACACGCACAGGCACACACACACACACACACACACACACACACACACACACTCCAAAAAATTACAAAAAAATGCATCAAAAACCCAGCTTTTATTCTCTTAGGATGCTTCCAAAGATGAAAACTGATTCAGACCAACTGTGAGGCTAAGAAACTGCATCAGTGTGCTGAGGCCGAAAAGGTTTTTGGTCAAGGTGAGTCACGGTTCATGCTCCGTGCATTCTCTTGGCTGCCTAAGCTTTTAGGCTGATTTCTGTCATGGTCACAAAATTGTGGCATTGTGTCATGATGTCAATTAATTTTTTTTGGTTCTGTTTAATAGTGAAAGAGAAAAAAATCTGTCCCTGAAATATGACAGAAAAGTATTGTCCTATTATCTGATTCTCACACCTATGTATGAATATTAATCACTATGTCAGTAATAATTCTCTAACACTGATACCTGAAGTAATAACAGGTGATTATAGAATTTTAATAATTAGGTTAGCTTAGCAGTTTTTTCCTGTTGAATTCCAGGTTAGCCTAGGCTAGAGCGAGACCCTACATTAATAAACAAATCAAAACAAACTAAACAAAAACAAACAAACAAACAAAAACCCATATTCTCTGATGTTCAATAATATAAAGAATTGAGTTTCATTTGGCCCATGACTTTGGTAGCTGAGGGTCCATAAGGCAGGATGCCAACCAACATCCTGGTGAAGGCTCCTTGGCTCCATCACACCACAGGCAGAAAGTGGAAAGAGAATCAGCTGCTTGCAGTGGCTCAACTGATCTACTTTTATACTTGATGCAGCATTCATCCAGATATGAAAGTGGAGCCAATGTGACCTACTTTCTACTGGGCCACAACTCTCCAGAGCTCCACCTTCTGGACAAGGTCACAAGAGGAGCCAAGTCTTGAGCACATGAATATATGGGGGATCATGTGATCATCGAAATCCACACTCACGTTTATCTGTCCATCCTCCTAAGATATCAATATTCCAAAAGACAGAAAAGTGGAAGATGAATTTTAGTTGGGCAATAAAAACATTGTAGTAATGATTTCTAAGGCAAATATTAAAGATACACATGAATGCAATTGCATAGCTTGTATTCCCACATACATACAAAGCACCATATGGGTTGAGCATATATGTGTAGTCAAATATTGGAGGACAAATGTTGACTTTAAAATGATAAGATTTGGCATCAGAAAATTGTCTCATTCAGAGATTCTGCTCAACTGTGAAGGAAAATGTTGGGGAATTTGTAACTTACAAAAATCCTATGTAACTTTCTTCCACTGATCTTTTCTGCATATGTAGATGAGTTATTGGGAGCTTCATTTGTTTCCTAAGCAATATCTGGCACATTACCTTAGAAATATGGTCTTCAAAGCCAAATAGCACAGATGTAAAGTTCTGATAAATTTCAAGAGCCTGTAATAGCCATCCAGTTCAGTAGTTTCTCAGCCTTCCCTGAGGTAAGTGTTTATAAAATACGCACATATATCATAATGAACCTGGAACTGATCATACTTAGCAAACTCACAGAAGAACAGAGAGAAAAATGCCACATATTCTCCCTCGTCTGCTGTTCCTAACCATTTCAAGCAAACTTGACATGCAAGTCCAGAGACAGATAGTAGGGACAGAAAGGCTTGGGGAGGGTTAAGAAGAGGGCGGGGTGAGATATACACAACACTAAATCCAAAATGATTTCATAGCATAGAGCCCTTACAATAGGCTTGGACAATAGGCTAAAAGATATAACCCACCGAAGGAATGCATAGTTTTCTTCTGGTAGAAAGGCCCTGAACAGGGTGGGATAAAGCCTAACCCTAACAAAATAGGCTCTGGTTGTAATTCCCAGTACCAGAAATCGGTTACTACCCACATTGAGCTGTTAATCAGAGAGACCTATGAGGTCCCCAAAACAAGACAGGTTTCTGTCAAAGCACTCACCTGAGGTAAAAGATTAGACCCTATTGCTGGAGACACCACAGGCTGAAAACTCACAATATTGAGACCCTGCTGGAATCTGGAAGGAACCAGTTCCCAAATGGTTAGCCCTTATGCAGTGCTAGTTTATCTCTATATATTTCCCTCTTATTCAATGATATAATTTTTATCTGTTGATCTGATGAGATAAAGTTTTGAATCCATTATCATGTAACTCACAAAAAGATTAGGTAGATAAATATTCTGAACAATTATCATTTGTTTATTAATATATTAAGAAGGGAAGATGTGAACTCATGTCATTGTGTAAATTGGTATTAATCATCATGCTCTTTAAAATTTGGAGCATGCTGGGCTGGAGAGAAGGCTCAGTGGTTAAGGTGCTCACCTGCAAAACTTAATTTCCTGTGTTTGATTCCCCAGTGACCACATAAAGCCAGATACACAGGGTGGCCCTTGTGTCTGGAGTTCGTTTGCAGTGGCTGGAGGCCCTAGTGTTCCCATTCTCTGTCTGTCTCTCTCTGCTTGAAAGAAAATAAATAAAAATATTCTAAAAATTTGGGGCATGCTATGAATGATACCAGAATCATGGGCTGTCCTGTGCTTTCGGTATATTTGCTAAAAGAAATAAGTATCTTTAAAGCTTTAATATTTCTTACTAATAATTCTATTACACTTGTTTTAATCATTTTTTCTGGTTGTTTGTTAGAAACCATGACATTAAAGTAGTGAGGACTCTAAAATAAATTTTCATTACCACGATAGTCACACTGTATAAGATATATGCATTTCAAATATACCAACATAGGTATGCAATTTATATAAAGTTATGCCTTGCCTTTTTGAAGAAATATTATTGAAAAGGAAAATCATGATGACTGTGAGTTTTTATTACTTCAGTGTTTTGAATTGCAGCTTGATTTGGTGTCCTTGGAGTTTTAATTACAAACTATGCAACATAACAGTAGTCAACATTCACTGGAGGAAAAGATGGTGTACTTGATGTGAACATAATGATTATGGCAGTGGGAGCAGGAATGTAAAGTGACTTGCTCACAGAAAAGAAGATTAGTCCTGGAAAAGAGAAAACATTGGTAACATTCTATTCCCTGAAACCTGGCTAACTCAGTGATCCCTTAAATTTTTTTCATGATTCAAAGAACTCACATACTCCAGCTTAAAATTTGCTATAATAAGCATAATCAAATTTACCATATTTACCATTTTAGGTGTAATATCCAATGACTAATTATTCATCATGCATGCATTTCCAGAATTATCAACTTCCAAACTGAAATTTCCTGATCATGAAATCATAACTCCTCTTTCCTTATCAGTGTAGCCCCTTTATTTTTGCTAGTCTAGGTTATTCTGTGACTAGCTTATTTTACTTACTACAATGTCTTTAAGGTCCGCCAATGTTGTAGCATGTGTTAAATTATTTCTTTCATTTTCAACTGAATTATATTCTATTACATTCCATTAAATATGAGCATTGAATATCATTCAAAATTGTGTGTGCTGGACACTTGATTCCCAGTCAGCATTTATAGACAGGTGTTGGAAGTTTTTGGATGGAAGGGAAATATATCATTTTATGCATATATGTAAAACTTAGAGTTCAAAAATGAGAGAAAACATTTAATATTTGCTTTCTGAGTTGGATTTATTTTCCTTAGTATGATGAACTCCAGTGAGATCTTATCATGTAACATATTGAATGCAAATATTTATAAATATATTTCTATATATTCAATAGATACAATCATATATATGATTATATCTATCTAATATTTATATATATAATTATCTATCCATCAATCTATCTATATGAATTCCAGTCATAATTTTGTTTCATTCATCTTAATGGATAAGCAAAAAAACATGGTGTCCATGTGTATTGGAGTTTAATTTCACCGTAAGAGATCAGATCAGAATTTCGACAAAGATGTTGTAGAAACTGTAGAGCTTCTTTGGATAGTATTGACATCTGTATTTTTTTTTAAGTCCATGAACTTAATACTCTGCTTTAAGCCATGTCTTTCAATTTATGTTTTTCTAAATTCTGTCAGCATTGTTTTATAGTTCTCATGCAAACTTTTATCCTTCTTGGTCCACACACATCATTTTGAAGACCTCAATTGTAGACTTTATCAAGAGAGTTCACATTTACTGTAAGTAATTAAAAGCTTCAGTGTGATTAAAAGCACAAGGTGTGTTTAGTGTTTTAAGAAATATACAGGCATCTACCATAACTTATAAGAGGTAAGGTCTGGCTCTTTACTAAGCCAGAGCTTGTCACCCCATCCAAATCCAGCTGTGACAGGCACTGACTTTTTCATACTATGGGTTTATTCTCATGCTAAACAATAAATATTAACAAAACATAAGAAACGCATAAATAAAATAATTATTCCTTACCACAGACTAAGAACTTGCTTTTACAGATAATTATGTAAACATTTCGAGTCTCAATTCTGACCTGTTTTGTCACTTAGTGGCTTTCTTCTCCCATTTCCCCCATACCAATATAAAAATGTCACTTACTAAACACAGGTGCTATATTTTTTCAGTAATACCAAAGCATTAATATACTTAAGAATTGCGGGAGGGGGGCTGGAGAGATGGTGAAGTGGTTTAGGTGCTTGCCTACAAAACCCAACAACCAGGGTTTAATTCCCCAGTACCCACCTGAAGCCAGATGCACAGAGTAGTGCATGCACCTTGAGTTCCTTTGTAGTGCCTGAAGGCCCTGGTGTGCCCCTTCTCTCTTTCTCTTATATCTCTCTTTGCTTGAAAGTAAATATATAAATAAATAAAATTGGGAAAGAAAGTTTAAGGATGTGGTTAGTTCAGAGATTATTTTCTCTGTCACAAAAAATAACAACACCATGAAAGGGCTTAAAACAAGGAAGGGATGACCCCCCCATGCACCATTGTGGTAATAGTTTGCTGTCAGTGTGATCCTCTCAGGCTCAGTCAGTCATGCATTGCTGAAATTATGATACTGTCTTTTATGATTATCTGACATTTATTATTTATGAACTATTTTCATTGTCCACAGAGCTCACAAAACAGAAAATAGATCTGACTAGGTTTTTAAACAGCTTCTAAAGAATGAGTGACACCTGGGGGGAAAAAAAAACTTAAGTAACTACATTAAACATATTAAATAACAAAGATATGAAATTCAACAAAAAATCTCCTGCTATACTTTTTAATATTTAAGAAAAAGGGGGAGTGAATTAGACATCAATTATAAATGCTGTATTTACTTGATGTATTATGGGTTCAAGATATGTCTTTTAAATAAATGTACCAAACACTATGCATAGTACATAGTGCATCCACATATAATTTCCCTGTTTTAATAGCACCCCTTTATTTATATCACTTTTATCTTTGTACTCACTGCTATAGAGTCCAGGGCTTCTTATCCAAAATCCAGTCTTCTGCGCAATACTGTTTTTAGCTCATAGCCTGTACAAGTTGTCTGAACATTTTTAATTAATTTTACACATGGGAATATCATTTTGTGAAGTTCTGGAGAATACTGAAACATTTTTTAATCTTAATTTTAGTGAAACTCACACCTTCCATTTATTCTATTCAGTTTTACATATACATTGATAGAATTGAAAGGGTTTTTTCAGCACTTCTGCTAATAGCATGAAAGCCTAATTAAGGTCCCTTCATTTTATAGGTAACAACCACAAAAGCCTCCCTTTAACTTTGTAACTTGGTCTACTATAACATTTTGGGAGAAATCTCTTCTGAAAGCTTTGTGAAAACACATGTGAAATAGCATTGAAAATGTACAAGATGCCAGTCACAATGGTCTAGAGTTTTATATGAACTAACGTCCATGTAATGAAATCTAATTTGTTGGCTGGCATCTTAACTATCTTTGTTGTAGCCTCGTTTCCTCACATAGGACCATACCTACTTCAGTTCAGAAGTCGCTTCCTTTCCAGCTGGTTCCCTCTGTTACTTCACTGCAATCAAACACTTAGATGAATACAGCCCTCCTTCTAGTACATACTGGGCTATCTAAAAGTCTGATTTACCTTATTGAATTCTGGAAGAGCTCGATCAATTTTTGGGGGGATTTTAGCTCTTCAACTCAACTGCCAGATCTTGGTACCCTAACTGGCTTACCTTTGTCATCTCGAGAATAGCTATAGCTACTTATTATCTTGAATTTGATATTTAGTTCATGGTAGCTATGAATTATGACAGTATCTCTCTTTATCTTTTTTCTTACTCAAGGATGCCAGATAGAAACAGTGTCAGTCCATATTTTTCTAGGTCCTGATTTTAAAAGGAGAGATCCCAAGACACTGATGCTATCTGTAAGTTGTAGACAGCTTTTACATATTGAGAAAGTTTTCTTGTATTTCTTGGTTGAATGCATTTGCTGCGTGGATAATTTACTTTCATATATATATATCTGGGTATTTATGAACCTTTTTCAAAGGAAATGCACACTTATGTTCATGAATGTACTGTCTGTGTTTTCCATTGCTCTCTGTTCATCTGACATTGGAATGAAGAATTTACCAACCTCCTAAAAGATAATGAGAATTTCTTTATCTTCTCTAGAAAACTTTGAGAATAAAGAAATATTTCTTTATTGAAGCTTTATAAAGTAGTTCATTGAAGTCCTTTGGCCTTCAGTTTGTTTGTTCTCACTATTTTTATCCATTTATTCAATGCTTCCACCTAAAATATTCTATTTTACATTTTCCTTTTCTTATCCATGAGAGTTAATTTCCCTGTCTATCTTCAGGAATTTATTTGTTTCAATTAAATAATTAATATTGTGCCATAAAGTTTTGCTCATTGTATTTCTAGTCTGTAAGTCAATACCATTTTCAGAGTTCATGTTTTGAAGCATTTATTGTTGACCCCACCCCCTCTCTCTCTCTCTTTCTCTTTTTTGAGGTAGGGTCTCCCTCTAGCTCAAGCTGACCTGGAATTGACTAAGAAGTCTCAGGGTGGCCTTGAACTCATGGCGTTGCTCCCACCTCTGCCTCCCAGGTGCTGTGACTAAAGTCTTGCTCCACTAATGCCCAGCTTGGCCTCTCTTTTGAACAAAATGAATTATGAGAGATTTCTATGTTATTTGACTTTTTAAGGAATGGACTTTTGACTTAATGGATTTTATTGGTTATTTTTATATCATTAACTTTTACTCTTTCCTACTCCATTCTTTCATTGTGTGCGTTTCAAAGGTTGGGCATTTAAAGCTCAATGGCTACCTATGTCCCTTTTAATCCACATTACATAAGAACACATTCCATTTTAACTTGTTTAAAACATCTTATAATTCATGCTGTGGTTTCTACCTTGAACTACAGGTTACTTATAAGTACACTGCCTTTGTATTTCTGATTTATTTTCATATAATGTATGCAATTTGTCACAAATACACGAACAGCACAACAAACTCCACTATGCCTTTAAACTAGAATCAGCAAGTGTGAACCTTTTGTCTCATTTTTACTAACTTATTTCTCTTTCTCTACAATTACACATCCTCTTAAATAGACTTTCTGATTCATTGGAGAGGTGAGACCATCATACACCTTTACTCAGGAATAAGTTAATAGTTATTTTAAAGAAAAAGAACATTCTTGTATAATTAACAACAAATTATCAAAATCAGAGAATATAAATTAGAAGCACTGCTGTCTTATAATTCATGCTGTGACCCATATCAATAGTATCTTCCGTTGCTGTTTCCCAAGGAATTATACCATAATTGCTTGTAAATAATTTTTAACTGGCAGGTAGAGTGTTGATCTTCTCATCAAAAGGGTACAAGTAAATATAGGTAACCTTGTATACAGTTTTGTCTAAGAAACTTGCACAAAGTAGCTCAAATAATATTATTTATTGTATAACTATAGTGATTTGTGCCAGATAGAGGAAAACACAAATGACCATGACATTTTGTTTGAGGCGATGAAAAGAGGCTGCTTTTTCAGAAATGACCATTGTGTGGGAAGAAAAGCTATCTAGACTGTCATGTCTGTATCATCCTGTGATAGCACTATTTGCAACATCCATTTTTATGGATAGTTTTTTAATGAAATATACGAGAGCAGAAGCTCTTAGACAATATAACATGTGATATGGGAAACTATTATCTCTGGAAACATTGGTTTACCTCTTGTGCATCAGAAACAGATGGCAGTACATAGTGTACTTGGGACAGCTCTCACTCTCAGAACAAGCTAAGCAGCGGAGGTACATTAATTATTTGAGCCAGTGAGGGTGAACACTGTTTCATTCAGATTTTAGAACTTTAACATTTCATCCAAATACTCCAAGAACCTAACTGAATTCCCTTGCTTGGAAGAGTAGGTAGTGCTTGTCTTCGCTTCTTTCATTTCTCTGTCCAGCTCCAGCACAGTTTTCTGTACATTTTTCCATCACTGGGGGATGGCATTGAATGTATTACAGGGTCATCCATACGATAAGTGGTTGGCACTTTATGGTTCCAGCTTCATGTGGGAAAGGGTCTGTGGTGATATGAATCTGGTGTCCCCCATAAACTCATGTAATTCTTGGGCCCCAGGGAGTGGCAATGGGAGGTGGAGCCTTTTGGAAGAGGTGTGTTGCTGAGAGTAGGCTTTGGGGTGTTGTAGCTAGCACTCTTTTGAGAGAACTTGGCTCAGTCTGATGCTGTTTTTCACCTGCTGTGGCAGAGATGATGTCCAGTTTCTGCTCACACCACATTTTCCCCTTAAGACTATAATCCCCCAATAAAAAATAAACTCACTTAAAAATAATTTTCAGATCAGCTGCTTTTGGTCAGGTTCTGTGGTCCTAGCCACAAGAAGACAACTACAACAAGGTCTAACTTAATTTAAATATGTGACTGTTGCTAGGATGGCTTCCGCCCATGCTAACAGGATCACCCTTGGATTCTACCTAAATTGACCCAAGCCCCAGAACCAACGGAAATGTCTACACAAATGTAATTTGGCAAAAATGGAGGATAGCATCCTGATAGTTAGTGAACCACCTTTTGGTTTGGGAACAATGATGATGGAGGGTATAAGATCTGCTTATATAAGGCTAACTCTTTAGTGTTCTGATATTATTTAGTGTATCACACTGTGGTCAGTAAATGGAGAAAGTAGGAGCAGCTGACAAAATTAAATTAAATTTTAAATTAAAAACAAATAATTTAAAGTCATTTGCTTTTCCATTGCCAAACTTATTTTTTATGCAATTATCTATTTATGGCCATCTGATTTGGGTTTTATTTTCAGCTGGTCAATTGGTTTTATTTTTTATCAAGGCAACTAGTTGTAAAACATGGAATTTCCCCTCAAATCTGTAGGCCAGAATACACCCATTCCTCCACAAAAAAAATGTTTGTGACGTTATTCTAATGAACCCTAACCAAAATTCAAACTAAGAAATAACACTTTAACACTATTGTCTATTTACTAATCAATAATTGTTACTTTAGTACTGATTTTTACTGTTGATAAAAGGTAGAAAATACGGATTTCTTAGTATTAGTGTGTTTTCCCTGCAAAAGTATATGAGACAGCATTGATATTTTCAAATATTCCTTATGTTGCTATATAACATCTTTTTTCTTGTTCAGTTATCATATTAATTATCCAATGATAATTGTTATCTACATAGATCATTGGAAGGTGTCCTATTAGCCTTGTAAATTTAAGCATGCACCATACCCTCACTGACATTTTAAGTGTAGTGATGGTTGGAGATACGAAAGTGAAGGAAAATTAGAATTATTATAAAATGAAAAAATAATGTGTCTTCTTGGAGACAAAATCTTAAATGACAATCTGTTTTTGTATGATACTGATAAAAGACAGGGTTAAAAGGAAAAACATGCAGAATTATGTTATTAGCTTCCAAGGTATAAAGTTTTAGGATGGCTCAGTGGAAAACACTTGCCATACAAGCTGGAAGACCAGAGTTCAGATCACTCATATAAATGTTAAGTGGACATGATAACCCATGTATATTCCTAGCACTCAGAAGATGGATATGCAGGATTCAGGTCAAGCTGGATAGGTATGCTAGCCACATTTGAGAGTCCTGGATTCCAGTGAGAGACCCTGCCTCTGTAAATAATTTGGAGAGCAATCAAAATAGACATCTAACCTCAACTTCTGGCCCTATGCACATGCACACACATGCATGGACATCAGCAAAACAGAAGCAAATAAATAAATATGAAATAAATGCAAGATTCTAGATTTACATGAATTTTAACAGGCAGTGGGTGATCAGCAATCAGAAAACATCTTAAACAGGATAATAGGTAATGCTTTCCTGAAATATTATTGTATATATTTTAAATAAAATTTGATACAGATAAAGATGTATATTATGGTAAAAGAGGTTAAGAAGGAAACAAAATCTATGTATTGCCTTATAAGTGGGGACATCAAAGCTGAATATTTCCATTAGAATTTGGGGTATATTTTTCCATCAGTAAGTTCTAAGAATAACCTATGTCTATCAATCTGAATGAATGAAGTCACTTGAACCAACCAGCACCCACTCCGAGCCATGGCTGCACTTGGCCTGGTTCCCAGAACTGACACTGACTCCAGTAGGAGCTGCATATACAAATCTCAGTATTGAAATTAGCTCAGGAACAGAATGTGATTACAAAGAGAAAAATCTGTAAAACGTTTCAAATATCACTAACAGCCAAAAGGAAAAAAAAAAGGCAGTTAATCAAATGTCAAAGCAACATCACGTAGTGCCAGTTTTGTCCCTAAGGAACAGTACATGTGGTTCTTTGTTACTGAGTCAAGATTTATTTCCTCAAGAAGAAAATATATGACCTTCTGTTTCTCAAAGTAGAAATTTTAATAAAATGGAATTTCAATGTGATATGCTAAAATATATATGAGGATATACATGTATATATGTACAAATGCAATAATAGAAAAATAAAATCTATTAGAATGTTTCAAAATTAGCAATTTCATAGAAAAACATAGATTTAGATGAATTTATTTCAGAAATATAGCTGGAGTTGTCCTTTACTGTGTGAATCAGATGGTGTCTCCTCCTTTCATGGGAGTTTGTATGGCTAGCCATCCCTTGTCCAATAGATACAGAATGTTGTAGCATAAAACTCAAGCCTTGGGCTGGAGAAATAGCATAAGAGTTAGGGCCCTTGACTGCAAAGCAGAACAAACAGGGGTCAATTCCCCAGTACCCATGTAAATCCAGATGCACAAGGCTGTGAATGTATCTGAAATTCTTTTGCAGTGGCTGAAGTCTCAGTCATGCCCATTCTCTCTCTCCTTCTTTTGTTCTTTCTATTTGCCTGTTTCTCCCATGCTCATAAATAAATAAATAAATAAATAAATAAATAAATAAATAAATAAATAAATAAATAAATAAATGTAAAATAAAACTCAAGGTTTAGCTCATGACTTGCTTTAGTTAATTCACAGTCTTTCTCCACCTTGTTTCTCATGTGGCCATACAAATAGTATTCCATTCTTGACACTGCTTGTATCTAAGGATTTTTATCCAAGCCAATACCCCTTACAAGGGAGCTTTTTCTTTCCTTTTTAAACTGATCATTATCTTCATTCACTTGATCAGAATTTCTACAAGCAGAAGAACAGTTCAATTTTTCCATTACTAAAATTCATAAAACGTTGTTTCTCTATATTTTGCCGCCATTGCCCTTTCCCCACTAGGACATGAGTTTCAAGTAACAATCTTGTGTACTTTGCTTATCATTTTGTCTCTAATGCCTAATATTCTGCTGCATAAATAAGGAAAAACTTCAATAAATATTTGCTGAGTGAGGGAATGAATAAAAAAGTGTCATGCTAAATTTTAATAATGATCTACACAATTACTGCTAGAGTTACTTTGAAAGCAACAAAAGGTAATCTACTGTAAGTAAACCAGGACCCCAAATCAATAGTTTGTTTCTTTCATTTATAGATTGCACCTACCTGAACTATCCTCCTATTGTTTTGATTTCCAATAACAGATACCTGTAGAATATGGAGAGTGCTATTTTCTATATGGAAATAAATTTGGTAATGTGCAATTTTTCCAGAAGCAGATTAAATACATGAAAGGTTTCAACTTTTACTGATTCTTTGACCCAACTTAGTGTGCAAAGGAAAATAAGCTTCAGTATTCATAATATCAGCTCCCAGATCTTAAAGCCGTAAGAGCCAGCACTGGAAAGAATATGGGGATGATTTTAAAAACAAACAAAATAAGAATAAATTATACAATGAAAAATTTCAACATATGCTTATGACTTTCTTAGCTCACTACTGTGCCTTTGTACAGTGGGGTTGTTTTCAATGAATTCTGATCTTTTAAAGATTCAAGAAGATGTAAAAAATTTCTAGAAGCATAATATTAATAAAAACATTTAAACAACATGCTAATTAAATATGCTGTCATAAAAATTTCAAGTTAGGAACTGTAAAGCTACTTATTATTTATAGCAGGAGCTGGTAAATGTCATAAGTGCCTGAGGCCTTAAACTGTAATTAAAAGAGCACAATTAACTCACAATAAAAAAATTGAGAAAGCACAATAGGAGAACTAAAAAAAAGTGTACAAACAACTGTAGTAGAAAAATAGCAGTAGCCCCAGAAATCTCAGGGACACATAAAAGTGGTGACAACCCATTGATCCAGGTGTCCCCAACAAACAAATGAATGTGTTCTGATTGATAGATTCTCAGCTGATGGCAGTTTGGGTTTTACAACCTCACTGGAGCTGTGTTGTTGGGAGCAGGTTTATGGGAGTTATAAGCCAGCTTCCCCTTGCCAGTGTTTGGCACACCTTCCTGCCACTGTTTGCAGTGCTGTGGTGATGTCCACCCTCTGTTCATGCCATTGTTTTCCCTGCCAGGATGGAGTCGAGTCTCCCCTTGAGTCCGTAAGCCTAATAAACCCATTCTCCACAAAAAAAAGAAAAGAAAAAGTGGCAGAGACTATTCAGCCATTTGTTACCATAAATTAAAATTATTCAAAGGTGTTCCTGGAATTTGCATGACCATCACCCAATAAAACATATTAAATACATTTTGACAGGCAACAAGACAATATAGAAATAGGAAAATATATTTTGGAAATAGTCATTTCCTCAAAATCATGTTTAATTTATGACCTATCCAAGATGTCCTGTCATTCTCAAACACCGATGTGCCTCAGAACCCCATATTGTAAGAAAAGTTGTGCAACATGTCAACACTATTAAATAACAGTTATAATAAAACAACCTACATCTGAAGGAATAGATTGTCTCTATACTATATGTATTTTTCCAATTTTTTACATATATTACAACATTATTTTTCTTGTAATCATTATTGTCGTATAGCAAATAAGGGACAGAGAACTTTTCAATTTGCTTTTATTAAGTAGAAACTTTTTTTTTAATATATATTTATTGTCCATAATGTGTTACATTATTTAGTGGGCAAACCATGTGTTGTTATCCCGAATTCCCAATTCCCCCCCTCCCCATCCCTGATCAGTTGTATATCCTCCTCTGTGGGCTGTCTGTATTAGTCCTTGTGGCAAGGTATCCTGTATATCTTAGTACTCATCCCAGTCTTCCTGGCCCAATTATGTGATATTAATTCACATTTTCCTCTCTTAATGCATTAATAAACAAATGATAATTATTTGGAATATTTTTAAAAACGCCATTATTGTCAATAGTTAGATACTTTGTATAAGACAATCTTGTGGTTGTACCCCCATGTCCCTCCTCCCTGCACCCAACACACTGGGGCCCTCTTGGTGGGCATACTGGATCAGTCCATCATGTAATGGCTTATGAATTGAACAATGGGTAGCCAGTTTTTTTGTGTGTTAATTTTTCAAAATACTTTTTTTTAAATTTAATATTTATTGTCCATAATGAGTTACATTATTTAGTGGGCAAACCATGCGTTGTTATCCCAACTTCCCCAATTCCCCCCTCCCCATCCCTGATCAGTTGTATATCCTCCTTCGTGGGCTGTCTGTATTAGTCCTTGTGGCAAGGGATCCTGTATATCTTAGTACTCATCCCGGTCTTCCTGGCCCAAGTCAGT
>PVHP010010434.1:0-47608 GCA_004024765.1 Zapus hudsonius
AAAAAAAAAAGACTGAATTTTTGACTCACACAGTAACTTGGATAGATCTCAAAGACGGTTTTCAGGGAGAAAGAAGCCAGTCTCTAAAGGTTACATACTCTATGACTCCATTCATAGAACATTTTCCAAAAGACAAAACCGTAGTGATGAAGAACAAATTGGTTGTAGCCAGGAGTTACTAGTGGGGGATGCTGTGATTATAAAGGGATGGCAGAGGTGAGTTTAGTGGGGAGATCGTTGAAGAGTTCTGTGGCCTGGTTGTGATAGTGGTTACACAAGTCTATACATATAGTAACGGCCATAGAGATGGACTCAGACAAAAACTAGCAGGGTAACAAGGAAAGGCAGAAGATGCATGGGTTGTGTATGAGAAGATTTTATTACTCTCTAAAGTTGGCTGTGACATAATCAAGCATGATCCTGCTGAACTTTTAGCATGTCTAGCCTGAGTTACCAGCACAAAGCTTCACTGGGACTGGAACTGAGTGGGGCACCATCTCCCCGCCTTTGGGCTGTCTCAATGACTCCCACTGTGAGCTCTTCTGATGCCAGGGAGGGTGTTTATGCCATGGAGTTAAAGTTCTTTCTTCCATGTGCTTCAAAGCAGGGCCTGTATTTTCCCCACTAGTTTATTTGAAGAGTGATGGAGCAGAGTGGCCCTTGGCAGGGGCTCCACTCATTGGCAGAGCTGGCCACAGGGAATGAATGAGGACCCTCATTGGCATTGATCTCTCCGTCATCATGGTACAGTGGGCCCTGATTTGTTTTCTTGACAGTGCAGAGCAGTTCCCATGAATAAATGACTGAGCTGACCAGTTAGTACAATGTGTCTGCATCCTGGGCTCCCTGGAGCCCTCTTTTTCATTCATGTGGGGAAAATTTCTGCTCTTCATGTTTAAAATACATCATTAATGGGGCATGATTAAACAAGTTAAGATCCTGAACTTAGTTACATAAAATTATTTTACATGTTCTATTACCTTAGAAATTTTGGTTCCATTCCAGTTAAGGCCAAAAAGAGAAAGATGCTTTGCACAGTCTTGTTTATAAACCCCTTCTTTGGGTAAAAAAAAAAGAGTTATTGCTATGTCATTCAAGTCTCACTTATGGGGGCAGATATTACACACAAAATGTCTAGTAATAAAATGGAATGAAGAGGGAATGATGACTTGCTTTTTGTGGATGGCTCCTTTGCCACATACTTGCTTGTGAAGGGCTGAGCCTGGAATGCAAAGCCTGGGGCATGTCAGACAAGCTCTGTATACCCGAGCTACTACACTCTTAGCCTGCCCCACATAGTTCCCTGAGATCAGTGTTAGAATATATTAATAGTGTGTTCTTTTGATTACTGTGTAGTATTCCAATTTCTGAATTCAGTACTTCACAATATGGTTATCATTATGCTGTCAGAAGAGATTTGGGCTGTTTTTGACTTGCAGTGTTTTGTTTGGCTTTTACATATAAAACATCCACCAACATTTATTTTATTTTTAATTTATTTATTTGCAGGAGAGAGACAGGCAGAGAGAAAGAGACAGAGAGACAGAAACAGAGAGAGAGGGACTGAATGAGTGAATGAGTTTGGGCATTCCAGGGCCTCCTGCCACTGCAAACGAACTCCAGATACATGCACCACTTTGTACATCTGACCTTACATGGGTACTGGGGAATCGACCCAGGCAAGCAGGCTTTGCAGGCAAGTGCTTTTAACTACTGAACCATCTCTCCAGCCCCAATTATTTTTCTATGTAAACCTTTTGGTAGATATACTCATTTTCCATCACTCCATACACCTAGCAAGGAATTAAAGAGTAGACATATTTACTTTTATTAGATACTATCAAAGTCTGCAAACTGGCCGTGCCATTTTAAACAGCCATGAGCAATTTAGGAGAGCTCCAGTTTCTAGACATCTTTGCTTACACTGTGTATTACTAATCTTCAAATCCAGCCGCTCTACTATCCACTAGTGCTTCCTTGTGGGTTCCATTCAAATTGCCCAGTGAATAATGATGTTTAGTATCTTTGGATATGCTTGTTGGCCTGTTGTGTGTTTTTTGCTTTTCACTTTTGGTGGATAGGTGTGGTATTTGGTGTGTGTGTGTGTAGTGTGTGTGCACACATGTGTGCAGATGTGCACACCCCGTGCACCTGCAAGGGGAAGTCAGAGGAAGACTCTTCCACAGAGTCTCCCACTGAACCAGGAGCTCCCCAGGTTTTGGCTAGTCTGGCTGAGCAGGGAGCCCCCGTGGTCCTCCTGTCTCTGCCACCCTCAGTGCTATTCCTCATGCGTCTACAGCAAACACCCTTACCCACTGAGGCATATCCAAAGCTCCTTTGGTATATGGTTTCTTTGGGCAAAGTAACTCTCAGGAGAATTGGGGAGGAGGTAGTGACTATAATTGTCTGGGAAAGTAATAAAAGTGTGATTTGGAAATTCACAATGATAAGGAGATTTTCTCCAGACCTTTATTAATAATTATACTTTTTAGCATTTTATCGAGAGAGCAATGCATAAATTGATTAAAAGAAGAATTTAGTAAACATTTATTCCCAAATGTCTCCCTGTCTAGCCCACCACTATTGTCTAGAATTCTGCTTCAGTAGCTGACTTATTCCCTTGGGTTTTTTAAAGATTTTATTTATTAAGTAGAAACTTTGTATGAATAATCATGTGTCTAGGTACCACTGTTTCCCTCCTCCCTGCCCCCATTCTACTCTAGGCCCTCCTCAGTGGGCTTGCTGGAATGTTCCATGGAGTTGTGGACTAAGGTGAGCAGGGGAGCAATGCCTCTGGATATTCCCACCCACCTTGGCTCTTACAATCTTTCTGGTCCCTCTTGTGGAAAATTCCCTTTTGGTTTTTTACAAAGGTTCTTGGAACCTTACTAAGTATGCATTTGCGAGGTTTCTTTGATTTTCTTGGTTGGCAGGGAGCATGGTTTAGACATGGGATTGGGTGTGGTATGCAAGCTAGGAGTGCTGCCTTTGAGGCAACTGAAGGTCCTGACTGTCTTAACTACTGAGCCGTCTCTCCAGCCCTGGATTTTCCTTACATTACTGAACAGATTTTACTTACAGTTGACTGAGTAACTGAGGTCAACTTTAATTTCTGAAAATGAAATTGTCACCTTACAAAGTTCCTTGAGACTTTTCAAGGGAAAAATGGCATAGGATAGCTAAAATAGAGGTACAGAGGGTGTCCTGTAAACTTCTTAATTTCCTTGCTTTATTTACTCATTTATTTATATTTATTTATTTTGGTGCTGAGGACCCAACCCATGGCCTTGCACTTGCTAGGCAAGAGCTCTTCTGATGAGCTGAAGCCCCAACCGTCTCTGAGCTTCTCCCTGCCTAGTCATTTTGTTGTTCATCTCAGTAAATATGGAGTTTAGGGGGCAGGACATGCATAATAAATAAAATGCTATGTCATCATAGTAACAAGAGTGACACATGAGAAAGACATTGTCTGAGAAAGATCAAAGCTGTTTGTATTTATGTACAACACATCCACCCACATGCACACACGCACGCGCGCGCGCACACACACACACACACACACACACACAAAATGTGAGACCGATGGCCTCTTCCATGTCACAGACAGGCCATAGTTAGGTGTGTAAATGCAGGGATTGGTCCCAGAAGCCCTGTGGCCCATATCAATTACCACACTAGGAAACCAGGGTGGTTTGTAAATGGACATCTTCACCCTGGGGTTTTACTCCCAAAATCAATGCATTGTAGCACCGAGTCACCAGTGAAGATTTCTCAGGTTTAAAATAGCATGATAGTAAAAAACCAGCCTTGACAGTCCACAGATACATCATAAACCAAAGCCAATTTTTCAAAACATTTCCTGCTGGAATACCCATAATATTTTAACACATATCTTTTGGAAAGGTTTGAAGCAAAATAAGCCCCCCTCCCAGCATATAAAACAAAACCCAAAAGAAAGTAAAATTTGGAGAAAAGGGATCATTATTTTTTTTTCTTCTGGTGGTAAAAGAAAGATTGGAACAATTCTTGAAATCTTTGGAGGAAAACTTGCTCATAGTCATGAAAGTGAAATAAATATATCTCCTTTCCCCCCTCTCTGTTTCTCTCTCTCTCTCTCTCTCTCTCTCTCTCTCTCTCTCTCTCTCACACACACACACACACACACACCACAAGAAAGGCTGGGTTTTGGAAATATTTCTGCAGTGGTCAATAAAGAAATTTCCTCAGCTACTTTAGAGTAGAATGTTTGTTATTTCTTGTTCTGAACACATAACTCCAGCTTTTTGTTGAGACAATCTTATGAGAAGATAGGGAAAGGACTATTGGGACTATTGTCCTGTTGGGACAAGTGGGGATAGAAATGGAAGGAAGGCATCAAAGTAGAATCTATTGTTCAGGATCAGATGGACATGAATGGTACTGACTTACTCTAAAATGTAGTAATTTAGAGCCCTTCAATGGTATGGGGGCCAAAAAGGGAGCCTAGCAAAGGAGAAAGAAATTGATTTTTTCATTTTCCTCCAGCAGGATTTTTCAATGTTTAAAAAACACAATTATTAACTTTACTGTATGAACAAATTGATTGCTAGTCCCATTTCCCTTCTATTATCCACTTACAACTCCCCTTCCTCACCCTATTCCACTGAGGGTCCTCTTCAGTGGGGTAGTTGGTATTTACCATGGGGTTATGAATGCATCAGTCAGTCTATGTGTGTTTGTGGGGGGGAAACAATGCCTTAGGATACTTTTTCCCACCCTGTGGCCTTTACAATCTTTCCACCCCCTCTTCCATGGTTCTTAATAAAATCTATCAATAGGACAGAAAAGCTGAAAGAATTATACAGTGAACATACATATACATGTGAAGGGATCATTTTTTAAAATTTTGAATCTGAGGGTTTGTTTACACTGGGACTGATCTTCACTCTCATGTAAGAAAGGATGAATGAATGAATGGTCTTCTAACTCTTCCACATAGTTATTCTGAGGAAACCAGTATTGCTCACTGCTACTCTTTTACTGAATGAGATTTCAAAAATCAGGGTCTGTTTCTATTATCTGTTGTTTTGGTTGCTTCTTGGTCATGCTGTCTATCTTTCCCTGTGCTATGTTATGTGCGGCCTTGAACTTGGAGTTGTACTAACAAACTATATGAAAATCAAAATAATTTGATGTCATTTCTTTTTTAAATGTATTTTCATTAGCATACAAATTTGGTTTCATTATGTTGTATTTTATACAAATTTTGTTTTTAATATCTCTTCTTCCTTCCTTTTTCCCCTTTCTTGTCCCCTAGCCCCCACCATGTCATCATTTCTATTTTTACACTACATGTTTCCTCTTGTTCTCCCCCCTTTTTCACCATATTTTGTCACCCTCTCACGGGAACTGAATAAAATTTCTTTTTGTTTATTTACTGCATTTTCATTATCCATTCATCACTTGATGGATATCTAGGTTGATTCTATTTCTCGATTATAGATATGCAAGTATCTCTGTGAAACAATATCCCATCATTTGGGTATATAACCAGAAGTTATATGGGTTATATGGTAGATCTATTTTTATTTTTTTGAGAAACCCCTGCACTGACTTCCATAGCACCTACACTAGTTTACATTCTCACCAACAAATAGCAAGTAACCTTGCTAGCATTTGTTGTCATTAGTTTTCATTTTTTAAAAATATTTATTTATTTGAGAGAGAGAGAGGGAGGGAGGGAGGGAGAGAGGGAGGGAGAAAGAGAGACTGTATCAGTATACCATGGCTTCTTGCCCCTTCAAATGAACTTCACATTCATGTAACACTTTGTGCAAATGGCTTTACATGGGTACTGAGGAATCATACTCAGGCTATCAGGCTTTGCAAGCAAGTGCCTGTAACTATTAAGCCATTTCTTCTGGCCTAGTTTTCATTAAAATATTTTATTTATTTATTTGCAAAGAATATGGGTACTGGAGAATTAAACTTGGGCTGGCAGGCTTTGCAAACAGGCATCTCTAACAGCTGAGCCATCTCCCCAACCCTGTCATTGGTTTCTTGGTGATAAGCATTCTGACTAGGGTGATATGAAATCTCAAAGGAGTTTGAATTTGCATTTTCATGATGGCTAATGAGTTGAACATTTTTAAAAATGTCTGTTGGCCATTTGCATTTCTTTTTTCTTTCTTTTTATCTTTTTATTTTCTGTTGTTGATATCTTTATTATCCATAATTAGATACATTGCATGACCAAATCTTATGATGGTACCCCGTTTCCCTCCTCTCTGTCTCCAACACAATGGGGATCCTCCTCAGTGAGCATACTAGATCAGTCCATGGGGTAGGGGGTTATGAATAGCACGGGGCAGCCAGGTTCCCTCTCCTTTGGGAATTGTTGTTGAGGGGGCAATGTCTCTGGATATTCTCCACCACCATGGTTCTTACAATCTTTCTGCCCCCTCTTCCACTCAGTTCCCTGAGTCATAGCCTGCTTTATTGTTGAGATCTTAAGTATCTCTAGATTTCTGCTTTGGGATGTGTGAGATATCATTGGTGTGTGTCTCACCTATCCTGGGTTAACTGACTTGCTGTGATGATAGATCTCTTGTTTATCACACCACTTCCTCATAGTGTTCATTTGGGTCCTACAAGATAGGCCAAAGGTGGTTCATCTCTTGCCTGGATGTCATCCATCATCCCATGGCTTGTTGGTGGAGTTGAACACGGATTTCTCGATGCCTTTTGAAAAATACAAACAGAATCTACATTGGAGAGTGAGATCAGTATAGGTTAAATGAGACACACATTGCTAATTTGGCAAGATTCTATTGGGGGTAGCCTCTCTGTAGTTCTCTGGTAGTGGAAATTTCCCCTTGGAATCCAAGATTTTGGTCTCCATATGATTTTGCCCTGGATCCCATTTCCATTTAAGGGTTCTATATGTATTTATCATATGAAAATAATTAGAACTCTTTTACCAATACCCAAAAAAGAGGACAGTTTAAAATACAAAGACCATGGAGTTCATGGCTGATATAAAACCATAACTCATTTAACATCACAGTGACAAATACTATATATCCATGGGGTCCCAAATGTTTGTTTCTTAATTTAATTGGAGGAATCAGAGCACCATCCTGCTGTAGCTGCTGGAGACCACCCAGGTTCAGCCCGTGGTGTGCTGGACTTTGAGGCTACAATTGAAATGATAGAGAGCTGATAAGCAGAGGAGATCTTGGCTCAGTCATGGATGTAGTCTCTGCCAGGTGTTACCTCATGCTTATTTAATGGAGAGGGTGGGTTTCTCAAGAGGATGAAAAATAAAGTTCATTTCTCACCCTCCACTGATGGAAAAATAACTACTAGAATTAATTTATCAATGTTCATACAATTCATTTATTTTCTGATCTGTAGTTCCTATTGTATAGTTTTAAAAATCCTTTCATTAGATACAAAGACTTTGTTTTCATTGAAGCAGGTTCCATTTCCATATAAGCTTTATTATGAAGCTTCCTTTTGCCCATTTCCATGAATGGTGCCACTGCTTTCCATATACACTTAACATAGTGTCTCATGTGAAACCTCCATATCATTTTTTTGTGTGACTGGAAAGAACCAGAGCAGTGTCTGAACTCAGGCCACTCTATCAGTCAAAATGGTCACATTCTATGAGGAAGGCATAGACACTACAAAATCTTTTGTTTTAGAAAAGACCTAGTCAAAGTGGATCAGGCATGAGGGATGATATGAGCTCTGATTAAAAATTAATAAGCAATTCTACCAGTTAACTTATAAACTTAGACTACTTCAACCCTGAATGTCACCCCCACTCCCACACACACCTGCCATTTGGTTTAGGAATAAGGAGGCTCAGATTCCATCCACATTGAGCCTCTGACACACCCAGGGGTTTCTCGTGGCTTCTTCTCTGGTTTCATCTATTTCCTCTAAGATCAAAGGGCCCTTGAAGTCCTTGAGATATTTAGCCTACTTCTTGTTTTATTTTGGTTTCTTTTTATTATTTATTTATTTGTAAGCAGAGAGAGAGAGAGAGAGAGAGAGAGAGAGAGAGAGAGAGAATGAATGGGCACAACAGGGCCTCTACTGCAAACAAACTCCAAACACATGTGCCACTTTGTACATCCAGCATTACATGGGTACTGGGAGATTCAATCCAGCTCCTTAGGCTTTGCTGCTGAGCCATCTCTCCAGCTCTTCTTTGGGTTTGTTATTACTACTAAAGCACACAGGGCGGTTATTATTCAGGTGGGCAAATAGTTTGGTGAGCTCTTACAATGGGGGAGATTGGTGTCATAGATGACTGAAAGGAAAAATTAAACATGACTCCTGGCTTCTAGAAGTTCATAGTCTAGTAGATGAAAATTGATACAAACATCCAATGATCATTTATGCTATATTAAAGTTATGCTATAGAGTAACTGCTGTAATAGTTGCCTAACTGAATCCAAAGCCAGCATAGTTAAAGAGTTTCAAGCCAGGAGTAGTGATGCAAGCCTTTAATCGCTGCACTTGGGAGGCACAGGTAGGAAGATCGCAGTGAGTTTGAGGCCACCCTGAAACTGCATAGTGAATTCCAGGTCAGCCTTGACCAGAGTGAGATGCTACCTCAAACCCCCCCAAAAAAATAAAAAAATAAAAAGAGTTTCAAGCCAGGTGTGGTAGCCCATTCCTATAATCCTGGGAATCAGGCAGGAGGATGGCAGGTTGGAGGTCAGCCTAAGCTGCACAGTGAAACTCAAATCAAACAAAAGAATGTTAATACCCTTTTTAGTATATCCTAAAAATGGAATATTGGTTACCAAATGATTCTCCAAATAAGACTCCCTACATCATCATAATATGTAGAATCAAAAACATAACAAAAATCTAGGGTTTCTTCAAAAGTAAGAATTCGAAGATGGTGACAACACAACAATAGACCAACTGTGTGGCCCTGTGAGACATACTTATGAACCCGATGGTCTCTAAACAGTCTGTAGGAAAGAAGCAAATGTGAGCAATCTAGAGGAAATATATATATATATACACGAATATATTTATATATATATACACGAATATATTTATATATATATATATATATATATATATATATATAATGAAATTGTTTCTCAAGGAGTTCATTGGAAAAGAATATCATCCTAAGGAAAGAAAATGTTTCAGTCTTTCCCAGTTTAGCAAGTATGGTTGGAATTTAAACGATGGAAAAGTTATGATTTTCATAGACATTTTCACAGCTACAAAAGAAAGATACAATAGCCATAATTGTAGAAGTAGAGCATATGAAGTGTCAAGATTCTTCTAAGCATATAACATGTATTTACTCATTTAATCCTCAAGAAAGCCTTGGAGGATAGATGGCATTATTTACTGTCTTACTACAGAAGAGGAAAGTTGCCTTAGAGAAGATAAATACATGCACGTGGTCATGTGGAAAATAAGCCTGGTTTTCGGGATTTGAACTAAAGAAATTTGTGTCTAGAATCTGTGCTCTTAACTAATATTCATGCTACCTGTCAAAAAATGAAATAATCATTTCGAAGGAGGGAAGGAGTTCTTCCAGTATATTCATTTGTCACTACCATAGATTTGACCTAATTAGGATATACTGTGTGAACAGTTTTAATTTTTTTCTTTTCTTTCTTTTTTTTTCTTGCATTTCATGTTCATAGTTTAACAGCACCCGTTCGCCCTCCCCCACTGAGTGTTGCCACATGGCCCAATGGAGTAGAAAGGTATTGGTTTCGAGAACATTCCTTCACAGTCCTATCCTGCTCTTTGTAGACACTCTCCCTTTCTTCTCTCCTTTAAATTTATTGCTCAGGCTCTTATTTCCAACTAATAGTAGTCCTTTGAAATCAACTGAAAGTGTGGTATTTTCCTAACTTGAATTAGATAAAATGCAATTTAGACAACCATATCATTGGTTTGTTCCCCACTAACTGCCCCCCCCCCAAGTTAAAATTCGCAGCTCTGTTTTCCACGGGCATGATCTATTGCTGCTCCTGGACTTTGTAGTTTGGAGGAAGATAAAATTTCCAACCTGCCCAGTATTTATCAGAACTATAAACGTTCAGTTGCTCAAAAAAAAAAAAAAAGTGTGTGAGAGAACGGGATCCTCTTGCAGCTAATTGTGTCTGTTACCATGAAATAAAAGGTGCTTTTGGCTGCTGCCAGACAGAGCCTGGAGTCAGGTCACTCACTATCCCTTAGTCCTTTCCCAGCCCATTGTCATTCAAGGAAGGAATCCCTGCAAAATGAGGCCTTTGGTGGTTGGGTTTTCTCTCTTGGTCTGTCCTCTTGTGCTTAGTTCTCTTGTGGTGTGTACACCCCTGGGCTCTCTCTCTCTTTGCATGCACCAAACTTTTTTTTTTCTTTTTGGAAGTTACCTAGGAAACAAAGTCTTTTGTGCTCAAACTTTATTTGAGCTACTTGCTTGGCTGGGAATCTGCACAAAAGCTGAAGAAAGAAGGTTGCAATTTTTTTACTAAAATGTTCATGGAGAACACATTTTTCCAAAGGGGGGAATCATATCCTGTTGGATATGGGTTGGGTGTGTTGGGGGGCTTTGCAGAGACCTCCCATAAGGTAAGTAAAATGTTGGTGGTTTCTTTAAATAAGAGGCTCTGGGATCTACTCTTTAAGGGGATGTGAGAATGGCTCATTTGACAGTCCATGCAATCCTGAGTCAACCAGGCATGATGTTTTGAAATGCAAGGACTAGAGGATTTTTTAATAGTCTTGATTTTAGGGCAGAGTATGATTGAAACCTTACTAGAATAAGAGGAAAAGAAATATTTGCTTTATATAGAGATCCACCTTCCTCCAAATAGCCTAAGGAAGTAAGACTAGGTTCAGTAGTAAGCTGTGGGTCTTTTAATAGTCTGGTTTAGAAACCCGACTCTTAAATCAAAACAGGAATGGGGCCTTTTTCATAACCTGGACCAAGAGCCCAATCCTGAAATACAAGTTAGACAACATTAATAATTTACCAAAGGCATGGATAGAGAATTTCCAAGCATAATATAGTAATCAAAGCCTATAACTACAGAGATGGAAAGAACTTTTGCACTGCAAAGTTGAAAAAAAATAAAGATAGGACTCTTCTACCCTTCCATACTTGCAAAAGGAACTCTTTAGAAATAGCATTTGTGTTTCTCACTGGAGACGCTGATGGAGACACCTCTTTACAATGCCTTTTCTATAGGCACCCAGCATTATTAGAACTGCTTTTTAAAATGTGATTCACCGAAGTGTCCTGCAACAAAATTAACTCCTGGGGTTTTAATGGCCTCCTAAATTAGGTTGGCTTGTCCTCAGGTGATATATTCTGGAATGACTCTTGTATCCAGGTTGTCAGCATGGTTTCTGAGCCTTACTATGGACATTTAACTCACCTGCTTCCTTTGACCCTTGTCACCTAGGAATTTATGGTGACATAAAGAGCCAGACAATGGATCTATCTTTTACTGGATTAGAAACAGTCAGGTTTTGTTTTTTTTTTTTTTCAGTTTAAAGTTATAGGATTTTTGACTATCTTGTCTTTTTTTCTTATTTCCTTGTCATCTGAAAAGCATGTCTCTTTTCTGTGTTGTTTTACTGTTGAAACAAAACTTTGTTAGTTGTGCATACTGCCTATTTCTAGGATTGCTTCCTTTGTCCTAAAAGCTTATTTCTGCCTTGCATTTTAGATCTAAACTGCAAACACCCTGTAATGTGTGACTAGGTCTAAGCTGTGATGGCTGAATGTGAATGTACTTTGTTTGCAGTCCCACCCCCCAGAGGACGAAGATGTAGATGTCATGTTAGGGCAGAGGCCGAAAAACCCAATACACAATATTCCTTCTACACTGGACAAGCAGACCAACTGGAGCAAAGCACTACCTCTCCCGACACCCGAGGAGAAGATGAAACAGGATGCCCAAGTGATTTCTTCTTGCATTATTCCCATCAACGTCACTGGTATTACTGCGTTTTTTTTTTCCCCTTAGGGGCAGTTGGGTCTGAATAGTCTATGTATGAAATATGTTCTAAAGCTGTGCTGTTCAGTCTACCCACTAAGAATATGGTTTTGTAAATAAGCAACATCTTTTTCATCAAAATACAGCCCAGAAGATGCTAAGGATGCTTTTGTCAGGGTTTGAACATCAATTTGCATATGTTCTGCTGAACTGCTTGTTATGTAAATGATGGACAGTTTCTTTTTGAAAAAAAAAAAGTCACCAAATAGCTGTTTAGCAGTGATGAATCACATGATAATGATGCATGACACCACTAGAAAGAAAATAGCAAACCCCAGGTTTCTAAAGCTGCAAGTAAGGTCCTGTTGACCAACTAGAAAATCTGTTTCATGCTTCCCAGGATGAAGGTAGGCTTTTTTCTAAGATCAGCTAGGCGTCTATATTGATTTTTAAGGGATTTTTGACCTAAAACTATTTGGATACATAGATGACAGCTGAATTTTACTTTCAAAGCACCAAACCTATCTTCTTTCCATGATCTGCTGTGGTGTGTACAGAAAGTTTGAATGTTAATCTAGGTAGAATGGAAGCCTAGCCAGATTTTTCTTCAAAGTTTTTGGACAGCAGTTGGGAATTCCATTGTTGGATCTGGTAACCTTACTTATTAGTCAGATAATGATTTATCTTATTTTTAAGAATTATTTTTAAAGTTAGCTTCCAAAATAAGAATTTCATTAAAGCATATTCGTGTGTGTGTATGTGTGTGTGTTTATACTTTGCTCTCAATCCCCCCAAATTGTCTGTCCCTTAATATTTCTTTAAACACCTCTAGTAGTTACATTTTATCTTATTTGTATGAAAAATTTAAAGCCATACATGTTATGATTTGTTCTTATCTTAGTACCATGTAACTAAAGATTGCATGTCCCTTGTGATGCATTTTGGACACAGCTATTATTAATTCCATTGAAATTTCTCTTGCTTCCAGTGGGAAGCAAAGGGACCAGGTGTCTGGGACAGATATTATTTCCCTCCTGAACAAAAATGGAGTTTTAGTTCATTGTCTGGATGTGAACTGGGACTTAATTTTCCTGATGACCTATTCAACTTGTAGGGAAAATTATTCTAAAAAATGTGCACTATAAAACTGATTTCTATAATCTAAATGGGGTGTATTAGGAGAGTTCAGCTGCCAAAATGGGTCATCATTCCAGCACCCTCTTAAACTAATTTTCAGTTCTGAGAATATGTGACTATTAGTAGCCCCTGCTTCTCTCCTGGCTCTGTAAGTAAAATCTTGTTTTCAAATTTCGTACTGTGATTATGGGTCATCATGTGGTGATTAGCAAAAGAAAGGATTTTTCTTTCTGTTATATTTCAGGAAATTCTCAGACTAAAGCCTAGATTAAATGTTGATTTCAAGAGCTTTAATGATAACATGCTTAATGGTGTCTATATAACACACAGTATCTGTTTTTGGTATATTCCATAATCATGAAGAGTTGAATGAAGGATTTCAATTTTTGGTTGAAGACAAGAAAGTAAAATTCCATTAGTATTAATTCTCTGACAGTGTAATCATTCGTCATGTGATACAGATATTTCAAAGCAAATTTTAGAAACTATTGGCACTGTGATGCTATATAGCTGATCCAAGATTTAATATATATTAAATATATTATTAATATATTCATATATATAAATAATATATTTAATATAGCCCAATATAGCCCATGCCTAAAAGTTACGATAAATGATGGGGTGACCAAAATCCAAAGCACACCATCCTGGCTTTCTGAGCTGAAGTTCACACTGAAAAATCCATGGTACATGCCTATGCCAGACAGAGCTTAGGTTCCTCACCCCGCCCCCAGCATTGTTCTTGTTTGATTGGACTGTGTGGAGCATTGATAATGTGATTATGGAAAGAAAATAAGCATTTTGTTTTGTCCCTCGTATGTATAAAAACAGACAAATGATTTTAAAGAGTGGGAATTCCATCTTTATAGTTAGATGGTACAGAACGTTTGTCCATTTAACTGTAGGAGCAGAAACCCCTGGATGTTTTTTCATGTTGGTGGGGAAGCTGGTGTTAAAACAAAAAAAGCAGCCAATTTAGTCACTAGAATAAAGGTAACAGGCTTACAAAATGATTGAAAAGAAGAAATCACTAAGCTATTGTGTTTTCTCATAGAAATGTGTGGAGTGTGTGTGTGTGTTTGTGTGTGTGTGAGAGAGAGAGAGAGGGAAAGAGAGAAATGGAGGAAGAGGGAGAGGGAGGGAGAGAAGGTAGAGCAAAGGAGGTGGAGGAGAAAAACTAACAAAGGCTCTTTAAATGAAGAAATGGGTCAAGATTTGAATTAGCTGAACTAATTTAGGTTCACATCTTTGTTACTGATCTAGTATGCAAAGATATCCATTTCAGAGAACCCAGATATAGACCATTAAATACTAATGACTAAAGCTTATAAATTTTTAAGGAGCCATTTTGGTGTGGGAGTGCCTTTTTGATGCCACTTTCTCTTTGCTTTCTTCTGACTTTCCTCTTCTGCTGGTTGCTTTTGGCAGAGCTGCATTTCGAAGTAAAGCTTAATGTACTGAGGCATAATTTAAATAAGGGCCAAAGAAGGGCTCCCTTATATTTGTTCATGGGCTTAATCCAAACTCTTCCCTGACTTCCAATCAATAAATATCACTGTGTTCCAAGCAAATGAAAATTTGTTTGCCATTTCTAAAGGCTAATGAGACCTATTTGTGGGTTGCAGGAGTTGGTTTTGACAGAGAGGCTAGTATACGCTGCTCTCTTGTTCATTCACAATCTGTACTACAGAGGAGACGAAAACTGAGGAGAAGGAAAACCATCTCGGGCATTCCCAGAAGAGTTCAACAAGAAATAGGTGTGGTATAAAAATGTTCATGGTTTCTCTCTAATGCAGATGATAAGATAAAATGGGTGTGAGCCTTCAACTGGCTTCCTTAAAAAATGAAATGTTTTAAAAAAAAAAGAAAGAAAAAATGAAATGTTTTAACTGATAATGGTTTTGAAATGGTATTTGCTTTGTATTCAGCAAGTCAGGTGGCATTATTTTCGTAAACTCTCTCTTTCTTGGCTATAAAGGTTTAACCTTATAGACTCTGGCATATACATTCAAGTGTTCTGGGTGGAATCAAATATTTTGTCAATTTAAAGTTTTATTAAGGTAGGAAATGTGAATAGAAAGTAACAGTATCCAACATAAGGATTTTGGGGGAAATATTGTAACTTCTTTTGAAGAAAGATATACTCTATAAGATTAATTATTTTGAGAGGTAAATTTTAAATATATTCAAATGTTAAATATTTGAAAATATAATAGGCTTCGCTGACTTTATTTTTTTCTGTCAATGTGTTAAAAATCTCTACCAATGTTTAAAAATAAATTATTACTGTAGTATATAAGATTTTAATTTAATCTAATAAAGTTTATGAACTTGTGTTGATATCATAAACACAAATGAAAAATAGTGGCCAAGACTAGGTTTGTGGTTTAGTTAAAAATATCTCTTACCAGGGGAAAATTAATGTGATAATGAAGAGAGATAATTCATAAAAGATAAAAAAGCATATCTTTTGTCAATATGCACACATGCATAAATACATTGACATGTACATACAGAGAGAAAAAAGACACACAGAGAGAGAGAGAGAAAGAGAGAGAGAGAGAGAGAGAGAGAGAGAGAGAGAGAGAGAAACAGGGAGAATCTCAATCAAGCCAGCACACAGATTTACAAAAAACTCTCAAAATGCCTGTTAGTCTGCTCGTATGTAAATATGGTGTTTTTCATGTGCCCTAGATTCTGATGAATCACCTGTGGCCAGGGAAAGGAATGTGATTGTGCACACAAACCCAGACCCTTCCAACAGTGTCAACAGGAGGTCGGGAACCAGAGACTCTGAGTGCCAAACTGAGAATATTCTGATTGCTGCCCCATCCAGAAGGAGAATCAGAGCTCAAAGGGGTCAGAGTATCGCAGCTTCCCTTTCTCATTCGGCTGGCAATATTTCTGCACTGGCAGACAAAGGTGACACCATGTTTACTCCTATGGTGAGCAGCCGTACAAGATCTCGAAGCCTTCCTCGGGAGGGGAATAGAGGTGGAGATGCTGAGCCCAAAGTTGGTGCTAAAACCTCCACCTATGAAGAGGGGGAGCCTTTCATGGGTGACCATGAGAGAACCCCCAGTGATCGCAGTGAGGCTCCAAGCAGCCCGAGTGCACAGGAACACCAGCCAGCTTTGGGCCTGGCCTGTTCTCAACATCTTCACAGCCCACAACACAAGTTAAATGAGAGAGGGAGATCACATCTATCTCGAATGGCTGCTGACTCTGGCAGCTGTGACATCTCCTCCAATTCAGATACCTTTGGGAGCCCCATCCACTGCATTTCCACAGCTGGTGTCCTCCTCAGCAGCCAAATGGAACAGAAAGATGACCACCAGTCGTCCAGTGGTAACTGGAGTGGGAGCAGTTCTACATGCCCCTCACAGACCTCAGAAACCATCCCTCCTACAGCTTCTCCTCCCCTAACTGGCTCTTCTCACTGTGACTCAGAGTTGTCACTAAACACATCTCATCATGCTACTGAGGACGCCAATGCCTTTGTGACAGAACAGTACAATGAGCACTTGGATAAAGTAAGAGGCCACCGGGCAAACTCCTTCACCTCCACTGTTGCAGATCTGTTGGATGACCCCAACAATAGCAACACGTGTGACAGTGAATGGAATTACCTACATCACCATCATGATGCATCCTGCCACCAAGACTTTAGTCCAGAGCATCCCAAGGCAGATAGCCTGGGCTGTCCAAGCTTTACAAGCATGGCCACTTATGACAGCTTTCTGGAAAAGTCTCCATCAGACAAAGCAGATACTAGCTCTCATTTCTCAGTGGACACAGAAGGATACTATACCTCCATGCACTTTGACTGTGGTCTCAAAGATAATAAGAGCTATGCCTGTCACTATGCAGCCTTGGCCCCAGAGAATAGCCAGGGCATTGGGGTTCCTCCTGGTCTCCAAGACTGTGCCTGGCAGGACTACTTAGATCACCTGAGGCAGGGGAGACCAAGTATCTCTTTCAGAAAACCAAAGACCAAGCCAACCCCACCTAAACGTAGTTCATCATTGAGAAAATCTGATGGAAATGCAGAGGTTTCTGAGAAGAAAGAACCAAAGATAAGTAGTGGTCAGCACCTGCATCGCAGTTCCAGGGAAATGAAACTGCCTCTTGACTTCTCCAACACGCCTTCTAGAGGGGAAAATAACAATCTTCCCACCAAGCAGGAAACTTCTTGGGTTAACCAAAGCAAACATGGTATTAAGGAACCTCAGTTGGACACTACAGACATTCCACCATTCAAAGATGAAGGTGCTGAATCAAATCACTATGCAGACCTCTGGCTTCTAAATGACTTGAAAACAAATGATCCTTATAAGTCTTTATCTAATTCAAGCACTGCTACAGGTACCACAGTTATCGAATGCATCAAATCTCCAGAGAGTTCTGAATCGCAAACATCACAATCAGAATCAAGGGCAACCACCCCATCTCTTCCTTCTGTTGACAGTGAATTTAAACTGGCTTCACCAGAAAAACTGGCTGGGTTGGCATCTCCATCAAGTGGTTACTCAAGCCAGTCTGAAACACCAACATCCTCTTTCCCTACAGCTTTCTTTTCAGGTCCATTGTCTCCTGGAGGTAGCAAAAGAAAACCTAAAGTCCCAGAAAGGAAGTCCTCACTACAGCAACCCTCTTTAAAAGATGGAACCCTATCACTGAGTAAAGATCTGGAACTTCCAATTATACCTCCTACTCATCTTGACCTAAGTGTTCTTCATAATGTTTTAAATAAACCATTCCACCACCGACATCCATTGCATGTTTTTACTCATAAGCAAAACACAGTAGGAGAAATGCTGAGGGCAAACCCTCCACCTCCACCATCTCTTGCAATTACACCAACAGTCCTGCAATCAGTGAACCTTAAGTCCATCAATAAGTCTGAAGAAGTTAAGCAAAAAGAAGGCAACAATACAGATCTCCCCTATTTAGAGGAAAATTCTCTCGCAATGGATGCCTTGTCACCAGATAAGATTAGGCAACACACAGGGAAGAAAGCGGTATCACATCAGTACCCTGCTGAAGACACCATACTGCCCTTTTTAGATTCCTCTGCAGTTGGGATGGGACCAGATAAACTGCAGGTGGAAAAGATCCCTACTTTTGATGGGAAGAGTCACTGCTATCCAGAAGCTATAACCTCAGCAGATAGCAAACTTCTAGATGCAAATGTGATGAAAGATCAAATGCAGGTGGAGAATGAACCCAGTCCAGAAAACACACCAAGCCAAAACTGTGGGTTTTCAGCAGAAGGATTTCAGAGGGTGTCTGCTGCCTGGCCCAATGATTTGGGCAATAAAATAATACAGTTTGGAACTGGTCCAGATGGAGCCTTAGAACAGGTACAGAAGGCTTCCTCTGGAGTTGGGGAAGAAGTTGCACAACTGGACTCTATGGGTGGAATCACATTTCAGTCCAACTCACCAACAAGGGCGATAGACCTAAGCAGTCAACGTAAGCATCAACATGTTATCAACCACCACCATGACAAAGTGCCTGTGACTACCCGCTATGAACCAGAGATATCAACTGTAAATTCATTCCCTGAAAAATGTTCTGAGCAGGAAAATATTGCTTCAGGTATTTCACCCAAAAGTGCCTCTGATAACAGCAGAGCAGAGGAGACCCAAGGAAGTATGGATGAAGCTTCATTGAAAGGTCAGTCATTGATACCTATGCTGGAAGGAACTGTTTACCTTGGTGTTTTCTGCCCTGGGTGTTAGTTTCCCTCCACCATTTCTTTTCACTTATTAAAATAATTGTGAAGAAATCTTTTGTTACTGAGGGCCTAAAACATGACAGATATCTCTCTCATTATAAAAATGGTAATATGGTAGCTCCTGTTTGACCTCTAGTCAGCAAAGCAGGGTAGTAAGCTGTGTAAATGCCTCTTAAAGATGTTTCTGTTCTTCTTTTAAGAATCATCACAGAGTAATGACTCCATCATTTCACCACTTAGTGAGGACTCTCAAGCTGAAGCAGAGGGTGTGTTTGTGTCTCCAAACAAACCTAGAACAACTGAGGATCTATTCGCTGTCATTCACAGGTGAGGCACTGTTACCAGGTTCCCCCAAACAAAAGGCACAGAGAATGTTTTGCTTCTTAACTGCTTCTTGTCAAATGCAGATAAAGGAAAGCAAGTTGAATCACATTCAGCCAAAACAAAAGCAAGCAAGGAAAAACTATCATCAACAAGAAAACAAATTAAAAAATTAACAGACATGTGTACATTGAAACATGAGACTTTATATACATATATATATACACATGATATATGTATCACTGGCCTTCACCTCTAAATTGAAGTTTGCAGGGAGCCGGGACATCCATGGCGCCCCCTCTCTTGCAGCTAAGTGGGAAACAACTCCACCTTAGGCAATGCTTTGAGAAACTGTCCCTAGCCAATCCCGTGGCGCCTGGAGGTGGCAAGCAGGAGCCAGCCAATCATGGGACGATCCGTGTCTCTTTTCCTATAAAAGCGGCTGATTCTTAGTGTTCAGGGCCCTCGCTTCCTTTCCCCCCCCCTTCAAGCAAAGGCTCTCTATTAAAGTGTGTTGAGAAGAATCCTCGAGTTGTGGTGTTGTTCCTCTCACTGGGCAGGGGGCTCGCCACAGAAGTTTATCTAACTATATACACATACATACAGATACATATATATTAATATACAATATATGTATATAAAACATAATATATATGTACACCTATTATATATGTGGCATTGGCCTTCATCTCTAAATTGAAGTTGATCTAACCATATAAATATATATATATATGGAGAGAGAGAAAGAGAAAGAGAATGAGAGCATACACAAGAGGGAGAATTTTAAGAGATTCATAAAAATCACTGGGAGGAAAATATTGGGTAATTATTGGGTGATACTTCAAGGAAAGACATTCTGGAAGAAATTGTTTGTATGTGAAACAATTTGTTAAGTGACTTGGAGTGAAAGTTGTGTAATTTATGACTTAAATTTATTTATTTATAACTGCATTGCTATAAATCAAACCCAGAGCTTTATACTTGCTAGGCAAGCAATCTTCCACTGAATTATACTCCTAGCCCTCTGACTTTCAATTTCTTAAGTTCAAAAATGTGCTCAAATCTATAACCATACACTAGCAGCGACAAACAGAAGTTGATTTACAAAAACAATCAGGGTCACAAATTCCATCATATAGGTTGGAACAACTAAAAATTACTCCCTTTTATTCTCTCTTTTTTGAAGAGAGAGAGAGAGAGAGAGAGAGAGAGAGAGAGAATGGGCATGCCGAGGCCCCTTACCACTGCATGCAAGGCCCACTTTGTGCATCTGGCTTTGTGTGGTGTTGTAGTTACCTTCTCATTGCTGGGACAAACACCTGACCAGAAGCATCATATGGGAGGAAAGGGTATTTTTTTCAGGCTTACAGATCCCAGCGGAAGCTTCATCATGGTGGAGGAAGCTAGCTCACTTCATCATACATTCACAACAGGGAGAAAACTGCCAGCACAAGTAAGCCAGAGCTCAAGGTGACTGTCTACTCACCTTTTAAGGCTGGGCCCAAGACCCCACCCATTGACACACCTACTCCAGTATGGCTCTGCCTGCTAAAGATTAAGTAGGAAGATTAATCAAAAATACCTAAGGCTATTGGGGACATACATTTACATTCAAACCACCACAGTTGGGTACTGGCCAGTAGGCTTTGCAAGTGCCTTTAATCACTGAGCCATCTCCCTAGCCCTTATCCTTTCTTCTTAAATTTTAAATGTCTTTCATACCACTGGCCTTCATCTCTAAAATTAAGGGATACATCTCTGGGATAGGGAATGTTCTCTGGATTGCTTTCTCAGGACATGATTGTGTCCTTGCTGCCTATGTACATTTTCTCATTGTCCCTTTATGCTGCATGATCAGAGAATTACAATTTCAATACAGCTGGTGAATAATAAATAAACCGAGCAGGAACTAGTCTTTAGTAAGGCAGTCCACCAAGCTAGCCAATCATTATGTATGCCTACTCCTCCCACAAATATGATTCCTTCTAACACCTGGCCTTGGGAACCTAGATGGAACTCCCAACGGACAGAACTTGAGGGTTATTTTTCTTGTTTTATATTTACTATTTTAAAGAAAATTCTTTGCAAGGAGCTTACAATTTTTACGCCCTCCCTTCTCTCCCATTCCAGGGTTTGAAGGGCATTTCTGTTAGTGATGTTTACCAACTGTTTTTAAGCCCTCTATCAGGAATGCCTTCTATGTATACTTTAGCAAGCATATACTTCCCTACTACTAGCAGAGTGAAGAATTGTAATTACTTTTTTTTCACCTCCAATGTATACTCTAAGCTTCAGTTTTATTCCCCTGGCCCCCTTCCTCCCAGGCACAGTTTATCCTCAAGCCCAGGACAAATCACTAATGTGCTATGTAAGTGAAAGAGCCAAGTCTTTGTTTGAAAGATCCTTATGTGGTGTCTGGAATAGTGGATAGGACACAAGTAGTAGACTCATAAAGAAACAGATCTGAATCCCAATTCTACTGGTTTCTATGCAGTCTTGATTAAGTTAAAATCTGTGAAGCTAATCCCTTATTATAAGTGGGAATATCTGCAGCTCACATATTTGATATATTGTGTATATAGAATATTATAGAAGCTAGGAGCATCTGCTATTCAAAAATTCAACCCTGTTAAGGTACCAGGTATTTGGTATATGAAGACATCAACCACAGCACAGAGGTCCCTGTGAGCAAAATTGGGCTGGTTTGCAATTGCATAGCTCACATTTTCTTTAGCTTACAATTTTTTTTTTTTTTTGAGGTACGTTCTTGCTGTAGCTCCGGCTGACCTGGAATTCACTATGTAGTCTCAGGCTGGCCTTGAACTCATGGTGATCCTCCTACCTCTGCCTCCAGAGTGCTGAGTGCTGGGATTAAAGACGTGTGCCACCACACCTACAGATTTTTACTACCCTACAGATTTTTAAGTTGAAGAGAGAGAATGTCACTCTGAAGATTATGCTGAAGATTTCTTCAATTTATGCCTGATTAATTATCAAAAGAAAATAATATGGTGATGAGTGTAGAAGTTCAGTAGACTTAAGGAGTTTGGTAATCTTAGCTTTGCATTCATGTCATGTTTATTTATTTATTCATTCAATCATTAAACCACAGTGGCAAGAGGTACTTTGTTTTCTTTTAAAAAACTATTTTAGTTATATATTTATTTTCAAGGGGAGAGAGGGAAGGAGAGGAAAATGGCACACCAGGGCTTCTAGCCACTGCATACAAACTCCAGATGCATGCACCACTTTGTGTATCTGAATTTATGTGGATAGTGTGGATTTGAACTTGGGTCGTTAGGCTTTGCAGGCAAGTGCCTTAACTGCCAAGCCATCTCCCCAGCTTACAATATATGCTGCCTCCATGCACTTGCTGCACTTAGTATTATGTGGAAACCCATCCTGGATACCAGACCATTTTATCTGTGCTATAAACATAGATTTAATAAGAAAAAGCCACAATCATTCACTACATTGTAATCAGAAGTCAGAATTTTTTTTTTCCTAAACTGTTGAAAACCATCTCAATGAGCCCAGCATGGTGGTGCATGCCTTTAATCCCAGGACTCTAAAGGCAGAGGTAGGAGGATTGCTATGAGTTTGAGGCCACCCTGAGACTACATAGTGAATTCTAGGTCAGCCTGGACTAGAGTGAGACCCTATCTCCTCGAAAAAAAACGAAAGAGAGAGAGAGAGAGAGAGAGAGAGAGAGAGAAGGGAGGGAGGGAGGGAGGGAGGGAGGGAGGGAGGAAGGAAGGAAGGAAGGAAGGAAGGAAGGAAGGAAGGAAGGAAGGAAGGAAGGAAGGAAGGAAGGAAGGAAGGAAGGAAGGAAGGAAGGAAGGAAGGAAACCATCTCAATGTGTCCTTTAGAACCCCGGCCCCATCCACATAAGCTATTACCTGAAAAGGCAAATTAACTGGTGCTCACAGGTTTTCAGTACATTCCCAAGGCTATGAGTGCCAACATGGCCAGGAATGAACCTTGCCCTTTATCAGTATGCCTCTCAGTCTTTCCATCCTACCATGCCAGATGTCTTTAAATAGACGCAGGGATGAGATGGAACATTTCTTGATTCATAAAATTGTAAGCAGAGTAAAAGCTTTGCCCCATTTTCCCTTTTCTTCAAAGATCCAAGAGGAAAGTACTTGGAAGAAAAGATTCTGGGGACATGTCTGTTAGAAGCAAATCAAGAATTCCCCTCGGCAGCAGAAGCAACAGCTCCAGTTCTGTTACTTCCCCCAGCAGCAATGTGACAACTGGAAATAGTCAGAGGTCTCCAGGTCTCATCTACCGAAATGCCAAAAAGTCAAATACATCCAATGAAGAGTTTAAGCTGCTGCTCCTCAAGAAAGGCAGTCGCTCGGATTCCAGTTACCGCATGTCTGCCATCGAGATCCTGAAGAGCCCTGTCCTGCCCAAGCCTCCTGGGGAGCTTACCCCAGAGTCCCCACAAAGCCCCGATGATGCTCATCAGGGTTCCCCCGGGACTGAGACGTTGTCCCCACTCTCTCCGTGTTCCCCACGAGTCAGTGTGGAAGGGTTTTCCTCAAAGAACTTTGCCACCTCAGCATCATCACGGGTTGGACGGTCCCGGGCCCCCCCTGTGGCCAGTAGCAGCCGCTACAGTGTCCGCTGCCGGCTGTACAATACGCCCATGCAGGCCATCTCCGAGGGAGAGACTGAAAACTCTGATGGGAGCCCGCACGATGACCGATCCTCTCAGAGCTCCACATAGGCTGTCTGGGCCAATCTGTTCCCAAATGCCCACCGGCTTGGTTAGAAGACTCCAATGCCATGGAGTGATCAGGAGACTTAGCCACAGGGTGGGGTAGCATCACTGTCTGGCAATGAATTGTTAAGTATGTGGTTGAGGTCACGGAAAGTGGTTTAGTCACTTTTGATTAATTTCCATGTTTTAAGTAGCTGTAATGTCACGGTTTTCTTTAGCAGAGTTTGATTTACCCAGTCTCATTTTCTGTGATAGAAAATAGAAAATACACAAAATATCTAATTTTCATGAAACCTACACAAGGTTTTCCCAGAGCTGCCTATTCAGAAAATAAAGCCCTCACTGTCATGATTCTTTAAAATGAAATTACTCTGGAGGTTTGGTATTTTTTTACATTAAAATGAACTAAAACAAAATTTAGAAAAAAGAACTACGCATATGTAAATACCATATTTTTGATAAAAATATGTACATAGATTTATCAATGATGAGTGGACATGTGGCCAATTATCTACCACACACCAACTGTTTATAGAACACACAAAATAAGGTATAATGACTGTATTCTGTGAATACCATTTTCATATCAAATGCCATATTTAAATGTCCATCAATATGATTTCTGAGAGTGATAAACCTCAAATATGAATTTAAAACTGGTGAAATAAAGGAAATCTCGAGGTCATATACTGAAATGTGAGTAACAAAATAATGAATTCAGACCTAATCATTGTTGTGACAAATTATAGCAGAAACAAGCAAATTGCAACATGTGGCTATGATTTGCCATGTGGCAATTTGGACAGAATGAAAAGCATGCTTCTGATTACTTTTAATCAATGAGAGAAATCATCATTACCAATACAAAGCTCCCTCAAACAACATTTGACAGTGTCCTTTAGACTTGACTTCTTTCCATGGATTGCTTTAAAGAGAATGAGTAGGGAACCAGTAGTTCATTTTAGGTTTATTTTATACAAGGCTACTGGGGACATGCACAGTCATACACTGGTTACTGTACTCTTTAAACTTCTTAAACAGTCTAGCAATTAACTCTAGGTTCTTAAACTAACAGAAATCAAATATAAGCATGCCACAGAGCTATTGACTTCTCAGTAAGTATTTACCATGAGTTTTCAACGAAGCTTTCTCTCTGTGCTGATGAGATTCATGCTACCTAGAAAATTAACAGAAATGACACTGTGAACAATGTAGTTGGGAAATAGGTATGTGTATATGCATTATTGATATTCACTCTTCAACGGGGAATGGGGAGCAGCTTTGGTTCACAATGCTATATACAACTGAGTTTTTGTCTGGTTTTACTATATCTGCTTGATGGCAAAAGGGGAGGGTGGTGGGTGGGAAAGGAAATGTCAGGGCAAGTGCTCTGATAAAAATGAAGGCAGGGAAACAAGCTGAATTACTTGAAAATACTTGAATTTTCTTGTCTTAAAACTGAAAAAATATATATACTAACAAGTTGAAATCTGTAAGTCATTTTCACACCTCTGATTTTAACATGAACTGATACTAATATTTGAAATCATATGTCAGAAATATAAGGAGCTATGTATTTAGAATAGATTTTTGAATGGGAGAGGTAGAAATTAGAAAGAACTAAGAAGGGATAGATATGACCTCTGAAAGACTAGAATGTGATTACAATGATAGAACACACCAAGGTTACCAAGAAACTGCTCAGCAGTTAGTTGGCTTTATGCCTATGCAAGTGGTATTTGGGAATGTAGAAGTATGAATGGGGGGTTGCAGTTTTGGAAAATGAAGGAGAAAGCATAGTCTAAGAAGATACTGTCGTTCAATAGAAATGTGTGTTAATATTGACAGATTAAGATTTAGAAAATCTGATTGCTGTTGGTGTTTTATTTGTTTGGAGAGGAAAAAAAGTCTGGCTTATTCTACTATTTGTTTTTACTGCCAAATTGTGTTAGTTAATTTCCTGTCATTCTTGTATGTAAAATGGGTGCTGGGGGGTGGAGGGGTAGAGGAGGAAATTGAGAAAAGGGGAGAGAGAGAGTGAGCTCAAGTGTGTGCTGGGGATAGATAAAATACCTGGTAAATGGTTTGAACATATACAAAGTGTTATAATTTTATTATAAGAAGAAATGTTTTGGGATTTCAAAAGAAAATGGACCATCATTTCTCATTGAAACATTAAGAAAATCAGCATGATTTGACACCACAAGGGATCATGAACCAATCTGTCTCATGCTTTGAAAAGTACACTTGGCAAAATTTTAAAAATAAAAGTTTTTAGACAAATGTGCTAAGAAACTGTCATTTCCAGTCACAATAGGTGATCGTTTGTAATTTTCATAAAAGCAGTTCATTTGCAGTATGGCTTTTGTGTGGCTAGGGGTTTTTTAAGCGTGAAGAAAAGTATGTGGGCTTTAAAAGTGATGCTAAATCTTGAATAGATGTACATGAAATGGCTTTAATAAAAATGTCACCTTTTTATTACTGACATTAATTTACAAATGGTACCATATATATTTTAAAGTACATATTTGACTTGAATTGTGAGGCAATAAGATATCTTCTATGTAATGATCACAGAACTAACCCTTATAATATAGTTTTACTTATTTTGTTTACTCTAAAAATCTATAGCAGAGTTTCTCTATTTTATATTTCATAGATTTAAAAACCCAAATAAACATGGATTTTAAATTCATTGTGGAAAAGAATCTTGAGTAATAAGCAGTTTTTAAAAAGCAAGCAATTCCTTAATAATCTGGAATATTCTACATAGCTTTGTTACATAACAAACAGGCGCAAGATTTAGGGCTGTGTTAACATCACTGCCAGCTTGAAGCAGGGTACACACATTAGGTATTGTAAAAGAAAAAAAAATCTGAACTTTTCTTTTGTTGTTTGCACTGATGCTATTTTTTTCTGTTTATCCAACATGTTTATGTTGTGTGGGGGAATTGTTTCTCTTTTTCTTTCTTTTAAAAATTTGATTTTTTTTTTTTTTTGCTAAGTAGAGGACATGGGCTAGTTGTGGCAAACAAAACACGGTGTTTGCTCTTGCCAAAGGTCAGTGAGTGAACACATTAGCTACAGTGGTGGCAAGTGGAAATCTAGATGGTAGCATAGCTTTAGAACTATGAAAAAGGTTCAAGTGTAACTATTTTGGTACTAGAACCAGTTCATACTGGCCAAAAAGACAATGGTTTATGGACTTGCATCCATTTTGTATTTTTGTAATATTTGTAAATATGAACTTTATAAATTGTTGCAAAGATGTTTTCTTTTGTAAAATGTTTTCAATGTTTACATTCAATCCAAGCCTTCGTATATTTTAGAGCTGTGCAACACTTTTCGTCTTGTATTTATTTTTAGTAAAAACGGTGACAGTTTCATTGTGAACCCCTCTAGAAAAGTGTATCAGAAAAGTTTGATTACCTAGAAAGTGTGTATAGAAACTGCAAATAAATGTGACTGCAATGAAACAACTGGTTTTTCTTTTCATTGTTATGTGACTATATTCTTTGAGTTTAACAAATGGAACATGTTTTATGGGCAAGTGGACATAAAAGAGATTTCATAGAAACAAAGTATGTATAGTGGGAGCTAATGCAGTGCCATTTTTGAGAAGAAAAGACGTATTTCCAACACCAAAGCTGCATTCCATGTACCTTCTTTGTAGCCCAGGTTAACATGAAAGGGTTTGTGTTTAAACCCTTACCTGCTTTGCTTCTGGTAGTTTCCCTCTCTTGTGACTCCTTCCTCAGGATAAACAGTGTTATGTCCATAAGACAAAACTGTCACTAGATAAATGTCACATATCCTCTATTACATAGCAAACTTGTATGCTGGGTACTAAATGCTTGGTATATAATAACACTAATATACTTTCCATAGTGTGCCTGTTTTAAACATTTTTATTCATGTGTGTGTGTGTGTGTGTGTGTGTGTGTGTGTGAGAGAGAGAGACAGAGACAGAGAATGGGTGTGCCAGGGGCTCTTGTGCCTCTGGCTTTTACATGGGTATGGGGAATTGAACATGCGTCATCAGGCTTTGCAAGCAAGTACCTTTAACTGCTGAGGCCATCTCTCTAGCTCCCAGTGTGGGAAAACAGCACAGGGCTATTATTTCTCTTTTCCAAAGCTATAGAACTACTAAAATTTTCTATTTAAAATTTTACTGGGCTGGAGAGATGGCTCAGCAGTTAAAGGCTCTTACTTGCTTTCCAAACCTGAAAGCTCAACGACCCTGGTCCAATTTCACAGTATTCACATAAAGCCAGATGCACAAAGTGGCACTTGCATCTGGAGTTTGTTTGCAGCGGCAGGAGGCCCTGGCAGAGTGAGTCCATAGTCACTCTCTTTCTGCCTGCCTGCCTGCCTGTCTGTCTGTCTGTCTGTTTGTCTCAAATAAATAAAATAAAATATTTTTTTAAGTTTATTGAAAAGTAACAGGTAAAGAAAACAGTGAGGACATGGAATCCTCATGGAGGAGGAGATTTAAGAGCTGGAAAACCCACCATCCTAGTGTAAGCTGAACTTTTGTCCAATGAGGGAAGTCTACCCATCTAGAGTCTGTGATTGATGAAAACGCTGGTTAATTCAAGATACATCCAGTACTGCTCAGGTCGTAGAAAGCCTAGTGGTGGGTACAGTCACTAAGGTCAAGAAGTAGAAAGTGAATCACTCTCTTTGACATCTTAAGGGGACTCTAGAATATAGCCTAAGGACTCCCTTTTTTCCTTTTTGTCTGCCTAGCCAAGGAAAATGTCTACTTCCTATGGTGTCCCAATCACCCCTATCAGAAGCAACCCTGACTGCTGTTAGGTGGGTGAATGGGGCAATAACCACTCCTAACTTCTTCATGCTGACAAGGCGGGATGTTTGACCAGAGCAAACAAGGTTCCTCGGGAGGGAGAGCTATCTAAGAGCACAAGGTAGAACATTCTGGCCTGGTGGACTGCTTGTAGGCAGTGGATTATCTTTGTATTTTTGCCATTTGGAATTAAATCTGAAGGATATCTAAAGGTGTGTTTGCTAAGAATATTCTAGTAAAAGATGGACATTCATGTCAAGGTATGGGATGTTTAATATTGTGAGGTAAGGATGCTCTGCATGCATATTAGTGGTGTCAAGGGATCATCTTCTTTGGGGTTCCATTCTCAACTGTCAGGTTTCAGAGGTTGATCAAGAGAACCCAGGTAAATAGTTAGATTGTCATGTATGTGTGGGGGGGGGTGACTGTAAATGGGAGCTCAAGTTAAAACAGCAACTGAGTACCCAGGTATAAAGATGAACAGAATTACTGTTAGAACTAGTAAATGTTTGTGCCAGAGATTCAATCCTAGAAGATATGACTCCAGGATAGATTAGCTCTCCATTCCAACTTGGATATGTTGGAAACTGAATATAACTTACCCCATGTTCCTAGCAGACCAAGCAAATGTGAATTTCCAAAGGCTCTCTCCTTCTCCCCTTTCAAAGTTAAGTACTGATTTTAACCACTCGAATTCAGTTAATGTGGACATCTTTGGTGCATCACATGTGGAAAAGGGCTAAGAGTATATGTAAAGAATAGCATACCAAAAAATAAACAAAGTATTTGCCACACACTCGAGGAGGTTGCCCTCTGAATCACCTTTGGGACTGGAGATTTGGGTGACTAAGCCCAGCTTGTCATGCAGTCCCAGGGCCTCTACAGGAGAGGCTTTTGCCACACTGCTCTAGATGCTACACACAGCTTCCAATGCTACATGCCACAGGTCATGTAAAACTGGAACCCCATGTCTAGCTTTGAATGTTAGGAGGCCCCTGCCTTGCAGTAAGCAGGAAGGCATCTCGTGACCATTGTCTGCCTAACAATGTTTTTCTTCTACTCTCAGTCGAGGTGCTTCCTTTTAAATAGACATTTTGGGGACCTTGAGATTGGTAACAGCCAGTGGGAATGACCACCCCACCCATTACTGGTCTGCAGAACAATCCTGCCCATGATTGGTGAACCAGACCACCCTGGCAGTTTTGGTCAGCAAAACCACCCAGCCCAAGATTGGTCAGCAGAAACACCTCACACATTAATATTATTGGTCTGTAAGCCACCCTGGCCATGAATGATCTGCAGAACTACCCGGCTCATGATTGGTCAGCAGAACCATTTTTGTGCAATAGAACAGACCAGTTGGTTATACAGACCAATAATGTGTGAGATGGTTCTGATAACCCATCATGGGCAGGATGCGGGTCAGGTTGTTCTGAAGATCTATCATGAGCGGGTTGGCCCATGAACGGCTAACAGAACCACCAGAGAGACCCAGAAATGTTCAGTTGAACCCCAAAGCCCATGTCTGGTCAGCAGAACCACGTCACCCATTAATGGTCAGAAAAACCACCTGCCCATGAGAGACCGGAAGACCCACCCTACTCTATGATTGATTAACTGAACCACCTATCCCTTACTGGTCCGCAGAATACCCATGATTGATCAGTTGCTCTACCCATGGCAAATGCTGATTGGTCTGTAGGTGGTCTTCATAACGTATTTCCGGCAAAAGGCTTTAACTTGCCCTAAACGGTAATAAACAATCAGCAACAGTCACTGGGGCCATCAGAGGAGGTTCCTGATCGCTGGTGGCTTTCCTGGGGCCTCCTAGGGCTAAGATGGCTGATTCTGGACCAGAATAGGTAAGTTTAGAATTTTTTTCTCCTCCTTTTGAGCTTTCCTGTAATGGGTGAAGGTGGATGGGTAGAAAACAGCCCTGTTTAAGCGATTTGGGCCGGTGGTTGGGCTTTCTTCTGCGGGATGTTGCTGGTTCTAACAGCGAGTCTGTAAGTTCTGAGTTCAAAGCTCCATGGCTTGGCTGGGCTTCTCCCCACCCTATGGCTAGAAAGAGGGTACTTTTTAAGATTTGGTCATTTAGGAAGAGCTTGGCGTTCAGTTTTTGAGACAAACCAAATCTTTTCAGCCCTTTTTGTTCAAGGCAGTGGGAATTCTGTTGGGGGGGGGGATGAGGAAGGTAGCAGACGTTCTAGAACCTGAAACTAAGTACAGCCTCGCTGTTTTCCGGTCAATACGTCAAGTACGTGTGGGGGGAGGGGCGACTGGGGTCCGGAGCGATGTAGGGGGTGATGAGTGGCCGCAGGGGTCCAGGCAATTAGGGGCGGGGCGATGGGGGAAAAGCACAGGTTATGGAGGATGGGGAGGAACAGAGCAATGGGGGAGTGCTAAATGGAGACAACGTGGGACTGGCGTTGGTGGGGTGGGAAGATGGGGGCTGGGAAGTGGGGATGCAGTGATGGCGGCTGCGCATTGGCGGGCGGGTCCTTGGGGGGCTATGGGAGTGGGACGATTTGGCCAGGGGGCGATGGAGGGGGGAGGTTGGAGGGGGCTCCCCGCTTGGCTGTGGGGCGTGGCGGGGTGATGGGTGGGACTGCGGGGTCTGATGGCGGTGGCCGCGAGATCCGTGGAGGTGGCAACTGGGGCTGGGGCCCAGCGACTGGGTGATGGAGGAGAGCAGAAGTGGGACAGGACTGAGCGAAAGGAGGCAAAGGGAGCAGAGGTTGGGGGTAGGGCGCGGCCGCGGGGGCCGGTGCGATGGGGGCGTGGCGATTGGGGAGGAGCGACGGGGGTGGGACCCTGGGGTGGGGCTGCGGGGAGGTGATGAAGGTGGTGGCGAGATGGGTCGCAACAGGTGGGGCAGGGTAACGGGGCGGAGCGGTGGGGGCGGGGCAGCGACGGGGGCCTTGGCGATGGAGGGCAGGGATCCTAACCTGGAGTTAGGCCTTATAAAATAGGTTGATGGCACGTGACTGTGTATTCTTGGCTTAGGGGTTTTAGAACCGGAAGCGGACAGTTCCAGCTGTGGAAAGCTACCATGTGTTTAAAACAACTTGGGGCAAAAGGTTCCTTTTCAGCCCTTGCAGTCACGGGGAACTATGCGTTACATGAATGAATGAATGGTTGATGGCTGGTGACTCTCTCTGAATTCGCAGTGCTTTCTCGTTTTTACATCCTGAGCATAAAGTTCAATATATAATAAGTTGTCTTGCATTTCTTTCGGAGAACTTGAGAAGAGTAGTTGTCAGTCCTCGGTCTTTGAGAACTATGCCATATGGAATATAGCAATGACCTGTTTTTGCAATTTTTGACGTTTTATATCCTGGTTGAGAGTTCCTGCTGTTAAAAATTAACTAGTATGTGTTTATATCTTAGGGTGGAAGAGTTTTTTTTCAGCCTTTGTACTTTTGGGAATAGGTTGAAGGCAGGTGACTCGCTGAATTCAGGCTTCTTTGGGGTTTTGCATCCTTAAGCAGAGAGAAATTAGTGATGAAATTTGCCTGGTATGTTTTCTTTCTAGGAGATGGTGTGACTGAAGGCTTCTCGTGAGCCCTCATAATAATTGGGAATTTATGGGATAGGTTGATGGCAGGTGACTTTCTCTGTGTTTGGCTGTTTTGGGGCTTTACATTATGAGTGCAGAGTTCTGAATATGATAATTTTTATATCTTTGGGAGATCATGGGATAGAGGGATATTTTTCAGCCCTTATAGTATTGTGGAACTATGTTTTATGGGATAGCTTGATCACAAGCAACTCTAATCTGACTTTGGGTTGTTTTGTAGTTTTACATCCTAAAATAAAGAGTTTTAAGGTATAATAATTTTGTCCTATATGATCTTGGGTCTGAAGGATCATTTTTAGCCCTCATAGTTATTGGGAACTATGCCCTTTGGGATAGCTTAATAGCAGGTGACTCTGCAATCTGGCTGCTTAGGTGTTTGTACCCTGAAGTGATTTTCTGCTGTAGATATTTACCCTGCATGGTTTTAGGAGATCTTTGAGCTAAAAGGTCATTGTCAGTCCACTTTGTCTTTGGCAACTGTGCTTTACGGGATAGGTTGATGGAAGGTGACTAATTTTATAGGTTAATGTGGAGCTTTCTGGACATGGTGATTTCCTTGTATATATTTAGGAGATCTGGGGCCTGAAGGCCCACTTTCAGCCCGTGCTGTCATTGGTTACTATGCCCTATGGGCTAGGTTGATGACTGGTGACTGAATTCTGGCTACTTTGGAGTTTTATATCCTGAAGTAGACTTCTAGCTGTTGTAGGTTGCTTAGCATGTTTTAGGAGATCTTGGTACTGAAGTGTCATTTTTCTGCCCTTACGGACAGTGGAAACTATTCCACTCAAGGTAAGTTGATGGCTGCTTACTTTGCATTGGGCTCCTTTGTTGTTTTGTTTTGAAGTGGAGCTCTTTGGCTGTTGTAATTTGTCTTATATGTCTTAAGGATGTGTCTGGAATTTTTTCAAAACTTGTATACAACGTCAACTACCCTTTTATGGGATAACAATGGCAAGTGAATGGCTTTCACTTTATGCTGTGAATGACTCATAAAATATCTTTTAAATGCATTTAATGTCTTTGAAAATTCATGTGGTTTCTTTTTTGTGCTATGTGGAACTTGAATTAAACCTTTGAGTTGAACAGTTTTCCTTAGGTTGAGAGACTGGAGAAATTGATAGTGTTGTAGGATCAGAGGAAGAAGCTCAAAGAGTGCAAGGTCAGTATTGATTTGTAAATGTGCCAAAGAAACCAGACTGTTAGAAGGACATTGCCAGGCTCCATGTATACTAATGCCTGATCCTGTCTATTGCCAAGTATTGACAACATTGTAATTAATCCAAGTAGGCATTTTTATGAGTATAAGAGCTTATAATAGTAATGAACCTACTATGTCTACAAAAGGCTAGATGTCAAATATTTTAGGCTTACAGCAGGGGGAAAGTGGTTGGAGGTGAACTTTGAGAGGTGAACATGGATGATCTTTATGTAGTAACAACCTTGCAGACCATCATAGGAGTTTTTAGTTTATCTGAATAGTGTCAATAGGAGTCTAGGTGATTTTAATAATAGAGAAGTAGAGAACACAGAGAGGAGAGAGACAGCACTATTTACTACCTAGGAGGCTTAATTTGTTTGTTGTTTGCCTTGGTTTTCTTATAAGGAAAATGGTATAAGAAAAGTTATCAGATACGTTTTTCAGTAAGTTGGCCATAATATATTTCATAAAAAGAGAAATTAAATCAAACATTTTGTAACATTTCTGTAATTATAATTTATTATAATTTTTAACATTCTGGGCAAAAGTAATTTGTTGAAACAACTCAAGAAAATTTGGGAAATTTGAATGGTCTATTAGTCAAGGAAAAACTTAGAAAATGTTATAAAATCTGGGCCCAGATAATTTTTTTGTAACTCTGGTGCAGTGTAAACTTTTCTAAAGGCATAGACAGGGATGGAAAGGCTCCCCAGTTACTTTGCAGAGCAATTATAACAGCAAGAGCTAATAAAAATATAACACTGCTGCATTCCTTGTAAGAACAAAACCTTAGAAAAACTTTGAATAAGTGTGAGTTGGGATGTGGTGAAATAAATTAGAGCGTATTTATAAGCTAGGACACTAAGAAGTTGTTAAAGTGACTGTGATATATTTAAATGTTTGAGAAGCCTATTTCTTCCATAAGTATTTAGTCTGGTTTTGAACTTCATATGAGTTGATTCACAGTATGTTCTCTTTTTCTCTCTGGCTTCTTTGACTCAAGGAAAAGTGTGAGGTTCATCTTTGCTAGGAGCAGAAGCAGTAGGTGGGGTGGGTTTTCATTTGTGTGTCCATATCACGGGGTAAGTACTCACAGCTCGTTATAATTTTATAGTCAGAAAAATCTTGAATAGTTAAAAATTACATTTGATGGGCTGGAGAGATGGCTCAGAGGTTGAAGCACTTGCCTCCAGTGCCTAAGGCCACCAGTTCAATTCACCAGTACCCATGTAAGCCAGACCTGGTGCTCTTGTTCTCTCTCTCTCTCTCTCTCTCTCTCCCCTCTCTCTCTGTCTCTCTCTCACTCTCTGTATCTCTCTGCTTGAAAAATGAATAAATAAAATATTTTTAAAAAATTACATTTGATGCAATAAACATATTTCAAATCTCCAATTTGAATTGTAATTTTCCATCAAATTTAATTTTTAACTGTTCAAGACAAAAAAGATGAAATCATTGCAGACAGGTGTCTTTTTCAACTCTAAAAGTTGAATGACTTGGAGCCATAACTGAACTTCAGAATTCTAGGTTGGTTTTTATTTTTTTAGCTTATGTTTCACATCCATTTATTTAGGCTTAATGTAAACTTCTTCTTATTATTATTATTATTTTTATTATTATTATTTATTTGGTTTTTCAAGGCAGGGTCTCTCTTGCCCAGACTGACCTGAAATTCTCTCTGTAGTCCGAGGCTGGCCTGGAACTCACAGTGATCCTCCTACCTCTAACTCCTCAGTTTTGGGATTAAAGGCTTGTGCCAGAACTCCAAACTGGTTTAATGTAAATTCTAACTAACAAGGCAATCATGATTTTAGCGTTCCCAAGGACACTGCTAAAGCTCTGAAGGTTTTGCAGCACAGGTGAGCAGGTATGCTTCCTCTTACCACACAGACAGCAGCAGCATTGGAGACAGCAGCAGAGGAGGTGGTACCCACCCAGGACAGGTGGAGGCTTCGGTGTGACTGTAGATAGAACAAACTCCAAGGGCAGGTATTGGAAGCATTCTGACTCCCTAAGCATGAAGGCCCTCTGAGCCCATTTACAAAGCCTTTGGCAGGCGTCTTCTCTGATTCAGTCGTTTTCAGCATTTGCTCTGAAGACTTTAAGTTGTAACCCCCCCCTTCACAGTTTGGACTTCAATGTTTCTAGCTCTTTTGCCCTTAAAAACTTACTAAGTGCTGGGGATGTAGTTTATTGGTAAAGTGCTTGCGTAGCATGGTGAGGCCCTGGGAGGCATCCCCAACAGAACAAAACAAGATTAATTTTAAATTTCTCACCTAAGAATTCTTGTTTTGTTACTCTGAAAATCCTACCAAAGACTCCATTCAATTTGATGTAGTATTTGGAAAACATATCCAGGTCAATGTGATTTAGTTATTTAGGGCGTGAAGTAACTTTTTATGCATTTCTTTTCAGGAGTAGAACCTTTAGCAGTCTTAGGTTTCACAAGCCTCCCAGTAAGTTTAAAAATTTTTAGGCTCATCTCAGAGGAAGTGGAATTTCTCCAGTTAAACAGAAAAGATGTCAACAACCAGCTCCAGTGAAATTAAGGTGATTTATATTTTAAATTGATTGACTATTTTTAAATTGTGTGATAGTTCTTTTTGAAGTTGAGTTTAATTTCACAGAGTGAAATGTGTAGATGATTATATTTTATAATTAGTTTTGATTAGTGTATGAATCTTCTCTACCTATTCATGTACATTCTTTAAACACATACATGTTTAGAAGTTGAATTGCAAAGTGGTAGAGTTGATTTAAATTAAAGTTTATGAAAATCTGCAATATAGTTTTTCAAAGTGTTTCGCCATTCTTTGCACCTATGTTACATTATGTTTCTTAATCTTTCAAGTTGAGCCAAAATATAAATTATTTAACACATATAATTTGTCCTAACACATTTTATGTAGTTACACCAGGGACATATGTATTAATGCCACTTAAGTAGTGTTGGAAACACTGAGATTCTATCAACTGTAATGTTTTTCATTTTTGGAGATATTGTTAACAGTATATTAAGAATAATTTTGGCATAATTATGTGGAAGTACTTTGAAAAATGTAAGGGACCTATAAAAAGTAGCACGATATTTTTTAATTAGGAATATTCTATAGTCCAATTCTGTGTCATTTTTGATTAATCAGTGCAAGATTAATTCAGATAATTTCTATCATGTTTTTTGAAGAAAATACAGGCATAGCAACCAAGTGTGTTTATTTTAAAATTACTATTTGACTTCATATTTTTTCTTAGAATAGATAGTTATGTTTTACTGAACTGTAGCAGTTATTTATGATCTGTTTGCATATATATATATACATATATATATATATATATATATATATATATATATATATATATATCCTGCCTTATTCAAAAAATCTTTGAGGTGATTTAGAAATTATCATGAAAAATAAGTGCTTCCTATTTTATCCACAGAGTGGCACTGTTGGATTATTTAGAAACCAAAAGTGCCATAACAGTCTTTGGCTCATGGTTAGAAACCTGCTTATAAAGTATTTCCACTTTGATTCAAGACTACTTTTTCTGTCTTGAAGTGCAGATGGGTTTAAACTCAGTGGAATAAGATGTCTCAAGTGTAGCTGGATTAACCAGAATATAGTTCTGCAAATTCACCTTTTCTCTCTTGTTCTCTGACAGTCTCTGGCCAGGTTGTCCTTGAGCTCACTGTCTTCCTGTTCAGCTTCCTGAGTTCTGGGATTATAGGCATATGCTGCATTCCTGGCTCAAATACACCTTTTCACATTAGTGTGATATATACCATAGACAAAGGTCCTTTGCTAACACAATAGTCTTTAAGGGTTCTGAAAAGTACAATTAAACTTCTCTTAGTTCTAGCTTTCATTGAAAGTTACTTTTAAACTGTTAGGAAATCTTTCTCAGATAAGAACACAAATATCTGTTTAATGGTCTTTTTATATATTAGAGCCAAACTTTGTATATTTCAAGATGGTAAGTTATATTAGTAGCTAGGTGCCCAATATACTAATACCATCTGAAAGAGAAAGGTTTAAATTCCAAATATGCTTTGGAGTGCATCTAAACTCACTCCCTGCTTCCCCAGGGACTGGGGTTGCAAATGCATATGGCCATTTATGTTTATGTGGGTTCTGGAAATTTGAACTCTGTCCGCCTCAGGATCTCTCAGTACGGGCACTTAACCACTGAAATATCTCTCCAGTGATAGAAAACTAGTAAATGTCAGATTAGCAAGATTTATCTATTGCAACTTTATCTTCCTTTTTCTCATATAGTAGGAAATTCAGGGCAATTTTATTTTCTTTTTTATTTATTTAATATCTTTATTATGAGTAATACATTATATGAGCAAATCTTGAGAAGGTGTCCCTGTTTCTCTCCTCTGTCCCCTACTCGCTGGGGTCCTTACTCAGTGCACATTCTAGATCTGTCCATAGGGTAGGGGGGTATGAACTGCACCTGAGGTAGCCAGTTTTACTTTCTTTTTTTTCTCCCCCTCCCCTTTGTGCATTGCTGCTGGGGGAGGGGCCTGTGTCTCTGGATATTCTCCTCCACCACGGCTCTCACAATCTTTCCGCCCCCTCTTCCACTCATTTCCCTGAGTCATGGTGGATGAGTTTTGAGTCTGCTTTATTGTTGAGATCTTAAGTATCTCTGGATCTTTGCCCTGGATTGTGTTGGTTATCTTTGGTGTCTGTCTCCATTGACCTTTCATGGATTATCAGACTTGCTGATATGTGTGATTCGTCTCCTGTTTGTCTTGTAACTTTCTCATAGTTTTCATTTGGGTCAGGGCAATTTTCTACTAGAACTCTAAACCCAGAATTTTATTTCTGATAGTTTTTTTCCTGGCTCATTTACTTGACAATTCCAGTTTCCATATTCATGTAAACATAACTTTTTGTTTTATCTTTGCTTTAAATTAAGACTTTTGAAAAGTTGAAAAATAAAAACAACTTAAATAGATAAATATGGACTATGCAGATGGATCAAACCAGGAAAGTGCTTTCTGTACAAGTGTGAGGACCTGATTCAGATCCCTAGAACCAGTGTAAATGCTGAGCATGGTGGTGTGCACTTTGTATCCAGCACTCAGAAAACAGAGACAGGCAGGTGCTCCTGGCAGGCTGGCTAGCAAAACTAGCTGAAAATAAGCACTGGCTTTAGTAATAGACTCTCTGTAAAAGTAAGGTAGAAAGTGATTGAGGAAGCCCTCTGGCCTCCATACAAATGTTCACAAACATATTTGCACGACCACACATACACCTATGCCTACACATATAAGTTGTGTTTTGTCCAATATCATTAAATGCTAATTTCACTGAAATAAATATTTTTAACTATTTACATTGTAAAAAATTATTTTAGGAGGGACCTTTCCAACCTGAAAGACCTGAAGGAGGAATCTTGATGGCTATTCTGACCTATTGTGAGGTATGAAAGTCCTATCTCCCCAGTGCGGTCTTTACAATATTGCACTGAAAACACCTCTTATTCCTCATAAAGAGGAAGTATACAATTTATTGAAAAATTTGCCATATCAAATTACATGTGATTATTCAATAATTTGATATAGCAATATATAAATGTTATAACATAATATTGATCAAATGTAGATATGTCTTGTAGACTGCTCAATATTGAATCAATTTCCACCATAAAACCTTTCAAGGAAATTGATTTGGATGCAGTTTTGGAATGTGCCTAATTGCATGTCAGGATATCTCATCTGGGGGACTGGGGATATTGCTCAGTGGTTAAAGGCACTTGCTCCTCAAGCCTGCCAACCAGAATTCAGATCCTCAGCATCCACGTAGAGGTGAATGCCAATGGTACACAAGTCTGTAATCCCAACATTCCAATGACAATGAGAGGTAGGGTCAGAAGAATCCCAATGTGTAAGGGTTGGCTAGCTTGGCCTTTTTAGCAGCACACAAGAGAGACCTTGTCTCAAAAAGGGGGGAGATGATCAACACCCCAAAAGTCTGTTGGCAGAGCTTGACAGACACGTAATTTTCAAAGATTTTGTGAACTTCATACATCAGGAACAATGGAATTTTATTAAAATATGGTTCTTAGCTAGCTATGGTGGTGCATGCCTTTAATTCTAGCACTCTGAAGGCAGAGGTAGGAGGATTTCATGAATTTGAGAACAGCCTGGGGCTACGGAGTATTATTAGGTCAGCCTGAGCTAAAGTGAACCCTACCTTGAATAAAACTAAAAAATACAAAAAAAAGATGGTTCTTATCCCATAAGATTTCCAGTATAGAATGAACTAACATAATAGGAAAAGTAAAAGTTGGTGTACATGTTGTCTTTCAGGTTGACATTAATAAGGACAATAGTGATGCTGAGAGACCTTAGCATTATGAATATGTGCACACATAGCTCACAAGTCAGAGTGTGGAAGGTGACTCTGAACTCTGCTCTCTAATGTTCCTGCCTTCCTTGATGAGAAGTGGCTGCAGCACATTGTGGGATTGGGGAGTGGTTCTTGGGGACTGTGATGCACTCACCTTCCATCTCTGAAGCTCCTCCTAATGTGCACAGGGGTCAGGTAGTGTGGAGGCAGGTCAAGACTCCAAGTCTCAGGCAGGTGGGCTCTGTCACCTACAAACAGACCCTAAGTAGGGAATGCAGCGTTTCTGAACAATGGAGAACTTCTACTGTGCCTACCAGGTAAAACTTGGCTTTGTGAGTTTTCATAGATGTTGCTTTTTTTTGATGTGGAAACTAATAATCCTTCTTATTACAATAGGGTATATATGAAAATGTTCAAGAACTGAATAAGAAAATTACGACCATTGATAAAAAACTATCCAAAATCCGGCGTTCTCGTGGTACTTTATTCTGGCGCTGTTCTGTGAGTGTCATAAAATATTCTTGCATTTCTGTTAATTCTATGTTATCAGTCAGTGCCAAGTAATAAAAAAACTAGTAACTGTGAGATTAGCAAGATTTATCTATACTTCCAGGAACAGATTGTCAGGTGAGAAGGAGCTTTTTTGAATGAATGCTGAAATGAAAGCTTTATAAATATGTGAGAATGAGTATTTTTATGTTTGTACATATAATATATACACCAAATTAAAATGCAAGGCAAGGGTTAGGGAGATGACTCAGCAGTTAAGAGCATTCTTTGGATGCCCTAGGAGGGGCCAGACAACGCAAGTTCAATTCACTCAGAACCCACTTAAAAAGCTAGGTATGGCCATGAGCATCTGTAATCCCTGCAGGAGGCTAAGACCAGTGAATTGCTGGGGCTTTAGACTGAAAATGGCAGCTTCAGGTTGAGGAAAGAGACCCAATCTCAACGAAGTAAACAGAAAAGCAATAGAGAATAGCACACAGTGTTTTCCTCTGGTCTCCACATACATGCTTACTCACAGCGCATATACCTGAGCACACACCACACGTATTCTACACACATACACACACAGCAAAAAAAAAAAAAAAAAAAAAAAAAAAAAAAAAAAAAAAAAAAAAAAAAAAAACTTATGGAGCAAAAAAAAAAAAAAACAATCAAAAGAAAAGATATTGGGTTGGAGATTTAGCTCAGTAGAAGTGCACTTGCCCAGCAAGTGCAATGACCTGCATTCAGTCTTCAGCATTAAAAAAGAGAATACTTCATTTTCATAATATAAAACTATTTTACATCAGAAAATATTAATGTACTGACACCCATTTGATTTCTTTTTTTGATCATGAAGCCTTTTGGATTTGGATTTGGATTTGGATTTCGAAAATGTAAATACCTGCATTCTAAAAGACTTGAACGCCGGAGGCTGAAGAGGATCCATAATGAGTCATTCACCTATCCTCAAAGTTACAGCCCTACTGTACCAGTCTGTAAGACAGAAGATAATAATATTGCGGACAACGTCCTGCCAACATATTCTTATTCTGAGGTTCCCCAGGGAAATACTTGTGATTATCCGAATCATCCACACAAGCCTGTCCAGAGAGTGATTGCTTCAATTCATCCATTTCCCAGGGAATTAGACCGTCCTCATGACAACATGGAGCCTGTCCAGAGAGAGAGTACTCAGCTTCATTCCTCCTCCTCCAGCTATTCACTGCCATCATTATTAGACATTCCCCATGACAACATGCAGCCTCCCCCTCCTCCCTCCCCCAGCTATACAATCCGGGAGTTAGACAGTCCTCACGAAGACCACATGGAGGTTGTCCAGAGAGAGAGTACTCAGTTTCATGCCTCCCCCACCTCTATTGTCTGGTCAGACACTTCTGATGACGACGACAGGGAGCTTGTCCAGAGCCAGTCTTCTCTGCTTTCTCCCTTCACCAGCTATACACTCCATCCATTGGACATTCCTGATAACAACATGCAGCCTCCCCAGATAGAGACTCTTCCCTCTCCTCCCTCTCCCAGCTATACAGTTGGGGAGTTAGACAGTCCTCACGAAGACTACATGGAGGTTGTCCAGAGAGAGAGTACTCAGTTTCATGCCTCCCCCACCTCTACTGTCTGGTCAGACACTTCTGATGACGACAATAGGGAGCTTGTCCGGAGCCAGTCTTCTCTGCTTTCTCCCTTCACCAGCTACACAGTCCATCCATTGGACATTCCTGATAACAACATGGCTGGCCCTTCTGAAATGGGCTACAACAGCAGCTGCCAGGTTCCCAGCATGGGTACCAGTTCCTCTTCTGGCATTTCCACAATAGTAGCTGCCAATGAGCTGGATCAGGAGATGCCCAGCCTTGCACCAAACAGTGATATGGGAAATATGGCTTTACTGACTCAGCATGAAACACTGCAGGCCTCAGTTGGTTTTGGTGAGTTTGGAGTGGCACTTGTTAAAATCTTCAATGTCCTTACGAAAGCTAGTGGATGCTCTCTATTTCTTGCTGTGTAAATACTGAAAATATTTTAAGGTGGCCATAGCTAACATGAAAGGAAAGGAAGGATGTGTTTTGGGTTACTTCAGACAGAGAAAGATCAAGTTTGTGTTGACTGTCTTTTCTCAGAGAGCTTCTTTGCAAATTACACCAGTTGTCATCATACTAGCTAGGGAGTGGAGTACTCTGCTTGAGTAGAGTATTTGTCTGAACATAAATAAATTCTGCACAACTCAGTAAACAATACAACTAAAGTATGTTGAAGTTTGAGCACATAAATTGTTTCATGTCTCAGTTCTTTTTTAACCATATAAACAATCTAAACATTAATGATGAATTATGTAAAATGGATTAAGCTTCTTATGGCTTAGCACAGGAGAAAAAAATGTGCTTTCTTTAAAATTTAGATTAACATTTAGCCCATTTGAAATGAGAGTCTAAAGAGCAAAAGTGAGACTAAAAGATGTTCATATTGTCTCTATGAGAGATTATGAGAGATATTTGGTACAAAGAACTAATCTTGTTCTCTAAAATGTTGAAGGTAATGAAAATTATTAATAAACAAAGTTAAGCAATTATAAACTTGTAAACTTGGAGGATTTCAATTGTAGTTAATGAAATGAACCTAAATTAGACAGTTTAGAAAGAGAGAGGTTTTTAAGAAGTTCATTTAAGCCCTTAAAGTAGGAGAGTAATGGGTTAGGTCAGATTAACCTAATCTAAGTAACAGGTCTTACTCTTTACTTGCCTGTGACCCAAGAGGCTTGGACTGCTGCTTCTCTTTTATGCTTGTTGAAGCTTTAAGGGATTGTTGAAGCCGCTTCTGCTATTAGAAGCTGGTCTAATGGGAGTCTCTTAGGTATCTTGCCCTCAGATCACCTTAATTCAGACTGTCATTAGCTTTTGCAGTTGAAGCCTTGAGTTCTTGCTTGGGTACATAAGAGATGTTTCTGGGAGTAAGACCATTTCTCCCCACCTACTTATCTTTTCTTTTGGGATAATGATCAGGTTGTTCTCCAACCTCATTGAAACTAAAAGTTCACTACTTTCTATAGAGAGACAAGAATACAATGAGGACCCTTCAAACTGGTCTGTGGATGATGTGATCCTGTTTGTGACCCGTGTGGATCCTCATATGGCAAGAACTCTCTCCCATACCATCAGACATTATGTAATGTATCTTTTAATCTGGTTTTCCTGCTGCTATAATGCCTTTGAATGACCTCTATGCAGGCCTTTCAGTTGGATGTTGAGTTGTGTAGATGGTGGGGAACTTTGTCAACTGATTTTTCCCTTTTAGAGAAACACCATTTTTATCCATCATTCACTCCTTAAGTGGTAGGTTAATGTTCTGTTCTTTAAAGGGGCATCTAAATACCTAATACATGAAACAGACTCAAGTTCATGTTTCAGCATCACCACTCTCAAGCACCTCACCCTTCTTGTAAAGATAAATACAAGAATCCATGCCCTCCCTGCTCCCTGTGACCCACACTGTGTACCAGGGTGGCCTTCACTTTGTGATACCCAGCAAATTCAGCAACTGATTTCACCTGGCTCAGTTCTGTTAACCTTATATGGCTATTGTTGATTTGTAATGCAGATGCCATCAGACCATACATACCAGGTATTTACAAAACAACATCATGAGTGAAACATTTTTTTCCTAGTGTCTTCTTCAATGTCTTAAATGCTTCACTGTAGAAATCTTTCACCTCTTTGATTAGGTTTATTCCAAGGTGTTTTAAAACTATTGTGAATGGTATACTTATCCTTATTTCTTTCTTTGCAAGTTTGGTATTGGTAAAAAGGAAAAGCCCTTTGAATTTTTTAATGCTAATTATTTGTTTTGCAACTTTGTTGAAAGGCTCAAGAGTTTTCCAATGTAATCCATAAGGTTTATTAAGTACAGTATCATGTTAGTTGCAAATAGGGATAATTTGACTTCTCCTTTCCTATTTGTATTCCTTCTATTTCTTTTTCTTGTCTTATTATCATGAGGCAAATTTTAATAGGTTCTATTTCCTTTAATTTAAAGTTATATTCAGTAGTTTTGAAAAGGTAGATGCATATTCAAAAAGATTACATCTAGAATGAGCTGCTCTAGTTTTATATATTCTTGCTTATAAAAATATGACAGCATTATTAATTATTATAAATTTCTTTTCTCTGTAGGAAATTGATGGGAAGGCCCTATTGCAACTCAATAGTGACAAGATGATGAAGTGTATGGGATTAAACCTGGGAATAGCCTTGAAGTTTTCCCACTACATTCAACACCTTAAAGAAGATAAATATTTCTTCATTTGGAAAACATATGCAGAAATTTAAATTGGCTTAGCAATTGCTTCTGAATGTATAGGCAGACCCCCTACTCTTATTAATATTTTTATTGATAGAATCTTCCTCTAAAATGTTATATCTAGAATTACAAAACTACATTAGTCAAGTGTATTTATTTAAAATCCATTTAACCTCTTAGCATTAGCATACTCAAACTAGATGTTTATTAGTTTGTATTTATATTTTGTTTTTTTTCTTTATATAACTTATAAACGTACTTCACACAGGAAACAAAAATGGCCGTTAGATTTGGTTTCAACTTTATATGTCTTACTAAAGCGGCTGAAGTGAAAATATAAGGGATTGACAACTTTTATAATTATCTCCATGGGAATTTAGAATTTAAAAGTGAATCTGTAGTCATCCTCAGATATTTTATCTGTCTGTTACTGATAAAATGTGTTAGGTTTCCAAAAAAAAAAAAAGCAACAGCCATAGAAATTATTCTCCTCTGTATTACTATATCTTTGTATGCTATATTTTATTACAATTTATAGGGAGAAAAAGAAGCTGAATATTTTTACTAGTTTTTGGATAAGTAAGATAGAATCATAATTTTATGCAAGATGTCAATACAGAAAGAGTGGTTTTAGGGGGTCCACATGTTTTTGAGCTATTGTTTAAGCTAGTTTTTAGAATATAAATATTTTCTTTATGTGTTGAATCCTCCTGTGGGTACTATTTTATGTATTTTATTTTGTACCCAAAGTACCACACAAGTATTTTTTAATTTAAAATGGCACTTTGCAAATATATAGGGATAAAAATGAGCTATATAGTAGTGAGATATTCTCATTCTATGAACAATATGTGCATCATTTCTCATCTCTAGTACCTCTGAGCTTACTTTCTAGGATATCAGTAACAAAGCATAGGTTGGTTTCCACATGTGGAAATCCTCTGCCCTATATATACTATGCTATGAGCTATATTAGGTTGCTAACTGTGGTCATCACATTTATAGCTATAAAAATTGGTGCTAGTAATATTAACTCTTCTTCTAAATGCCAATGAAAAGTTCAACAGGGCAAGAATTTACATTTTGTTTTTAGGAAACTAAGTGTAATTTGTGACAAATTCAACTATTTGTGTTTTAAAGATTTTCTACATCTGTGTTTTTCCTTATGTGATGAGATTCTAAGCTAAACTTCATCTTTCAAATTGTATGAAGATACTGTTCCCAGGTGAACAACCTTTAGGTATTTGAAAAAGACTATGCTTTGCTATTTTATGTTTTAAAATAAACTTTAATAACTGCATCAATTAATGCCAATGTCTCATATATTATTTCATGTTTTACCATGTTGCATTAATGCATGGATTTATTAAAATTAAAAAGAGGGCAGTCAGGCTGGAGAGATAGCTTAGTGGTTAAGATGTTTGCATGCAAAGCAAAAGAACCCAAGTTCAATTTCCCAGTACTCACATAAAGCCAGATACACAAGGTGACACATGTATCTAGAGTTATTTGCAGTGGCTGGAGAGGCCCTATGGTGCCCATTATCTTTGTTTCTCTCTCTCATTTTCTCTCTCTCACACTCTCTCTCCCTCCCCCTCTTTCTCTCATTTTCTCTGAAATAAATAAATGAATAAAATATTTTTAAAGGGCACTGCAATAAGTTTTGTGCGTTTTATTTGTTTATGATGTTGGGAGTCATATGCAAAGTTTACTATGTATGCTTGGCCACTCAGCTTCATATCCAGCCCTCTTTTTATTTACTATTTTTTAACATTTAATTTTATTATTTATGCATCTGGCTTTACAAAGGTAATGGGGATTTGAATCCATGCTAACAGCCTTTGCAAGAAAGCACCTTTAACCTATGAGGTATCTGCCCAGACTCTAAATGTTACTATTTATTTCTGGGGGTGTCATGTGCATGCCATTGGCACATGTGTGTAGATCAAAGGACATTTTGGGTTGTTCCTTACTTCTCCACCTCATTGGCAGGGTTTCTTACACTGGTTTATTACTCTGCTATTTTTTGTTGTGCTTCCCATGAGTTTCCAGGAAATACTACTGTCTCCTGTCTCCATTTCCATCTTATTGTCAACTTCAACATGCTGGGACAAAAAGCCTGTCATAGCTTCCAGCTTTTATGTGGGATCTCAAAGCAAACTCAGGTACTTCAGCTTGACCAGTAGATGCCTTATCCATTGTTACTGAGGGGGGCCATGCCTCTGTATCGTCTCCCCCACCACTGCTCTCACAATCTTTCTGCCCCCTCTTCTGCTCAGTTCCCTGAGTCGTGGTGGGTGAGTATTAATGCTGCTTTAAGGTTGTGAGTTTAGGGGTCTTTGTGTTGAAGATCCTTGGTTTCTGTCTCACTGGCTTATCCTGTGTTGATTGAATGGCTGTGGCTGTGGGCCCCATGTTCATCCCATCATTCTCTGTGGGGTTCAATATGGATCCTCCACGGTAAGACTGTGGTGGCTCCTCTCTGGCCAGAATCTCAGATATCGGCCAACAGTTGGTTGATAGGTTTAGATGGGCCCCAGTAATCTCGATGCATCCTGAAAAATACAAACACACTCTCCATCGGAGAGTGTGATCAGTGTAGATTAACAAATATACGCATTTCTGGTTTACCTAGATTCTATTTTTAGTAGCCTCCCCGTCAATCTCTCCCATAGTGCATCTTGTCTTGGGAGCTCAAGAGTACGGGATCTGGTGACTATCGCCCTGAATCCCAAGATCCAGACAAGAGGGCCCCTCACTAAGTAGAAAATTGGCTGAATTTGAAAGCTGTTTATTGTCTCCCCCAGGCCCAGGCTCCTCCATTGCACAAGTGCTCCTTTCTTGGTTTGCTGTTCTCTCCCAGTAGGGGGTGTGGTCAGCCTACTCATGACCACAGATTGTGTTTCATGTCAGTGGTCTCTGTTAACTCCAGCTGTTGTTGATCAGTTTCCCTTGGCAGCCTGT